>JAABKJ010009082.1:0-11290 GCA_011634705.1 Andricus grossulariae
TATATATATATATATATATGGTGAAAGTGGTGACAAAAGTCAAACAACTGCTTTGAGACAAAAATAGTATAATTTATTGCGTCAAAATAAACAAAACTAAAACGTATAGCGTTTCGAAACATGTACTAGTTTCCTCATCAGAGTAAAATTGATCCTTAATAAAAATACAATTAAATAGTAATAATGGTTAATCGGTATAACAAGACCATAAAAGCTCTGAAAAATTAAAAATTAGCTTGCTATTAAAATCAGGTTGAAAAGGTTCAAATTACGTTAAACAAGAAGAATGAGTAGAGATGGTTGTGGCTGCTCGTTCATATGGGAGAATTCAAAAAAATTAATATTTTTCAATGCAGAAGATTGTTCAGTCATAATTCTGAATATAGTCTTGAAGAATTATTCTGTAATGAAAAATAGTATTTAATAATAGTCAAACAAAATTGTTTGACCTGAAACTAAGTTGAAAATGATGTCCAAAAACGCAAATTTAAGTGTTTAACCCATCATGTGGAAGTTTTTTTAAATTAATCAATAAAAACGGTTATTTTTGTTTAATTATAATCGGAGCTACCACAACACTGCATCGTGATAAGACCAATACCAGCAACTCTGTATTAATCTGAGTGCGCAGTCTCGAAAATTCAGGAGCGTACATATTAAAAATCGAATAGGAATACAAATAAAATTGAAATAATAAATATTATTAAAATAAATTTGTTCGTATGAGAATTCAAAAGACAATTGTAAAATATTTTCAGATCATTGGAGAATTTACAATAGTAAAACACTATAAGATATTAAAGAAACTAGCATAATTGATCAATGACCATCATATGAAATTCTTTTAAAGTATTCAAATCCGGAATAATATTTATGCTTTTGTATGGTTCTCTCTTAATAAAAACCATTTCAAAGAAAAGCGTTTATAATAATTAGGCTCCTCGTGTAGAATTTCAATTTCATCCCACTTTATAAAACCGATATCATCTGAATGTTTATAAATTACATGCTGACTAATAGCTCTATGATATTTTTTTGCAAGTCTAATATTATCTTCATGTTCCCTTATTTTTATGCTTAGTGGACGAGTGGTTTGACCAACATAAGATGATCATAAGTTTGATAAATATATTAAGGTAGGAAAAGATAAACTTAATATCTTAGTTAGACCGTTGAGATTTTATTTGTAAAGTCACTTGCACATGTGGTATGACTTATGTTGGCCAAACCAGTCGATCACTTAGAATGAGAATAAAAGAACATAAAGATGATTTTGGACTTGCAGAAAAATATCATAGAGCTATGAGTCAGCATGTAACTTATAAACATTCAGGTGATATTATTTTCATAAAATGATATGACATTGAAACTCTACACGAGGAGCCTTATTATTATAAACGCTGTTTTTCTAAAATGGTTTTTATCAAGAAAGAAGGATACCAAAGTATGAATCTTATTTCGGATTTGAATACTTTTAACGAATCTTATATGATGATTATTGATCAATCATGCTAGTTTCTTTAACATCTTATAGTTTCTTGCTATTGTAAATTCTCTAATGATCTGATAATATTTTACAATTGTCTTTTGTATTCTCATACGAACAAATGTATTTTATAAATATTTATTATTTCAATTTTATTTGTATTCCTATTCGATTTTTAATATATACGCTCATGAATTGTTGAGACTGCGCACTCCGATAGATACAGAGTTGTTAGTATTGGTATTATCATGATGGAGTGTGGTGATTGCTTTGATTATACTTACACAACAATAACAGTTTTTAATAAATAATTTCAACAAAATTCCCACATGATGGGTTGAACACTTAAATTTGCTTTTTTGGAAATTATTTTTAACTTAGTTTTAGGTAAGACAATTTTTCCTCTTATGTTCCTTATTCCACTTCATGTTTACCATAATCTTCAAAAACTTAGTACTTTTAATCATCACTATTTTTAATAACAGGCTAATTTTTTACAACTATATTCAAAATTATGACTCAGCAATCTTTTTCATTGAAGAATATATATTTTTTTTAGTTTTTCCATATGAACGAGCAACCACAACGATCCCTTCTCATTTTGGTCCTCCAACTTAATTTGAACCTCTTCTAAACCTGATTTTGATGGTCATATAATTTCTTATTTTTTATTGCTTTTCTTGTCTTGCTATACCAATTTATCATTGTTATTTATTAGTATTAATATTTTAGATTAATTTCAACCTGATTTTTGTCTGGAAACAGTTGTTTTGACTTTTGTCACCACTTGCATCTATGTAGGGATGTTTCCAGCATTAGTGCTGAAAATACATTGCCCATGAATGAAGAAAGTTTTTCTGATGAAACAAAAAGTGAGTATCATTCAGTTGTTTATTTCTCGACAACACGAATCGTCTTTCCAAAAATTGTTTCAAATAACGTTCCCAAAACTGCAAAATTCCCGAATTGGAAAATTCCTGAATGATGAATTTCCTGGGTTACAAAATTTCCAAATAATAAAATTCCCGAACAGTTCATAATATTACCGAATTGAAAAATTGCCGAATAATAAACTTCCCGACATTTCCTGATATTACCGGAATCGAAAATTGACAAATAATAAATTCCAGACAAAAACTGCCGAATTATAAAATATCCTAACTAGAAAATTCCTGAATCATAGAATTCCTAAATGAAAAAAAAATTTTAAATGGTTCTTGATAAATATTATTGATTTATCAAGAACACAATCAAATATTTTTTTAAAAGAAGTTTTCTTCATGTGTAAAGTTCTTAACATTATTGTTGGAATTAAAAAGAATGATAATGGAAGAAAATTGTTAGCCAGAAATATATTTTTTTCAAATATTTTAATTTTTAATTTAAACAATAATTTTAGAATCTTCAAATATCAACAAAAAAAAATTTGATGAAAATATTTGATTGATGTATTTTGAATAAATAAATGATATTTATAAAAGACATTTCTTGATTGTTCAAACTCAGGAATTTTCTAGAACAGATATTTCATAATTCGGCAATTTTCTACCGGGAATTTTATTATTAGAGAATTTTCAATTTCATTACTCGGAAATTTCATTATTCTAAAATTTTATTATTAGGGAATTTTCAAATTCGAGAATTTCACAGTGTCGGGAATTTTATATTCCGGGAATTTTCGAATTCGGCAATATTAGAAATTTTTGGGTATTTTCCAATTCGGGAACTTTATTATTCAGGAATTTTATCATTCGGTCATTTTTAAATTTAAGAATTTTAAAATTTGGGAATTTTCAAATTCCGTACTTTAATAAATTGTCCGGGAATAATATCATTCTGGAATTTTTCAGTTCGGTCATATTAAGAAATGTCCGGGAATTTTATCATTTGGGAATTTGCCGATTTCGGAATTTCATTATTTAGGAATTTTATTATTCGGGAATAATATTATTTACAAATTTTATTATTAGGAAACTTTCCAATTCGGCAGTTTGACAGTGACGGGAATTTTATTTTTCGATAATATTAGAAGCTGTCGGTAATTTTCCAATTCCGAAATTTCATTACGCGAAAATTTTATTTTTCGAAAATTGTATTATTAGGGAATTTTCCAATTCGGAAATTATATAGTAACAAGAGATTTATTTTTCGGTAATATTATAAACTGTCGGGAATTTTCTAATTCATGAATTTTATCAGTCGTGAATTTTCAAATTCGTTAATATTCTAAATTGTCGGGAGGTTTCCCATTCGGGAATTTTGTTATTCAGGAATTTTCTCGTTCTGAAATTTTTTAATTCGAAATTTTTACTTTTCGGAAATTTTATCATTAGGCATTTTCCAATTTGAGTATTGTAAAGTTAGGAAAATGTTATTTTTCGAAAAGTTTCAAATTAGGTAATATTAGAAAATGTCAGGAATTTTCCAATTCGGAAATTTTATAATTCAGAAATTTTATTATTATGAAATTTTGCAATTTCAGAATTTGACAGTGACGTGTATTTCATTTTTCGGTAATTTTCAAATTCAGTAATATAAGAAACTGTCAGGGATTTTCCATATCCAGAATTATATTATTCAGGAATTTTATTATTCGGGAATTTCGCAATTCGGAAATTTTATTATTAAGAAATTTCATCATTCGAAAATTTTCCAATTCAGGAATTTTACAGTGTCGGGTATTTAATTTATCGGGATTATTAAGTCGTCCCTTTTCACATGTTCGTATTTTTCACCACAAGTGTATTTGGATATTATTTTTTATTTCGAAAAATCTTTTTAATTTGATCATACAATCATTACACATTTATTTACAAATTTTATAATTTATTCAAATGGTTCTTGAAAAATAAATAATAATGTCCAAATACACTTAGGGTGAAAAATCATTCTCTTTTCTAGGTTTAAAAAAATTTTAACGAAAATTCTGCAGCACAGGACTCCGAGCTCGAGATTTCTTCAATCGTTTGCCCTGTGAAATTTCACTTTTACCTAATAGGTCCCTTTTCTCGGATCGCGTCACATATGTATTTTCTTTTATTCAAATTATTCGCTTATAGAACTTTAATTCTTGTAAAGGTGCTTGGGACATAGAATGAACAGGAATAAGGCAATTTATATATTCAGAAAAAACCGACATATGCAAGCCCTTTTGGGTTGAAATCAGTCGAGGCACACCGTGATTCTAATTTCTTCTCAATCTTCCATAAACATGCTACATTTTTACATGGAAGGTAACGTCTTCTTTTGACTATCTTATAAGCATTACTTCCCCGACGTCAATTTTCTCCTTATTGCGTCCAACGACGTGTGATATTTTTGTTAGGTCTAAACGTAGAGTTGGCTCATAAATAAAATTCCACTAAATTCCTCATCTTGATATAATACGAGTCGCCCTTTTATGAAATTTTGTTATCGCAGATTTTAAACGTCTTGTGTTGGATTGAGCAGCAGCTCACTTTCGTGAGTTTAGCGGGGCGGTTTCTTGTGGATGATAAGATCTTCCTTGCAAAGATAATATTGCTATGGGTACTTACATTCCAAAAATTGATTTTCGGTCGTTAGTATGTATCTCCTTTGAGATTCATCTACGGTGATATATTTAAAATCGAAATTTATATACGCCCGGCGAGAGATGGTTACAAATATTTTTTGAGAAACGGATATTGAATAAATATGGTAGAGTTAATAATCTGATTTGTCGAGAAGTGATATATCCAGTACGAACCTTAAAGATCTATTCATCACCATGATCCTTGATGTTCATGATAGTACCAATTACTCGATACTGACTTCTGGTGCTCGAGTAGGAGACATGAGTTTGTGAGCATGTTATTGTATATTTCGATATACAACCTTTAGTTGGTTGTTGTTCAACAGAGAAAGAATTAGATGTCCTCTTCCAGCGTGGCATATGACAAAATTTGATGTAACGCCTAGCTAGGCGCAAACTACCTTACCCCACATCTTGCCGGCTAACTCTATTAACTACAAGCAATAGCATCACCAATCTCCTATGATTTTGAACCTAGGTATGGTAACTGCACTACGGTCGGTAAGACAGAGACCACAAGATACTTAAAGTATTACCATGAAGGGAATAGATCTCAGAGGCCACCGATAACTTAGCATACGTTCGGTTAATGAGAGATTGTAATTGCAGAGTCAACCGATATGAGATATTTAAGTATATTTAATAACATACGAATGTGCATATTCCTAATAATCTGAAACATATACAATATCAAAGTAAAAATAATCATATGGAACATACATACACACGCATGTCTATAAGTAAAGTTATAAGTTATCGATATAATGTCATACTACAGTTTACTATCAAAGCATAACCTACTTATCGGAGAAACATGCGCATAGTGAGCCAAGACTGTACTCGAAAGTGTCTGACTAGTGATAACGCCTATAGCTAAGTTCACCTATAAAATCAAAACTCCTGAAAGGTTATGAGTAGAGATGCACGATCGCTGACCGTCGCGGAGGGCTATACAACAATTTTGTCACCCAGCGTGCCACATCCCATTTTTTTTACCGCGCGTGCCAAACCACGATTTTACCACTGTACGTGACTTCCGGCCAGTACCCAGCGTCTATAAACCCCAGAGCCATCCCTGTCAATCGTCTTACCTTCTCGGCAAGCATAGTGTACACTTCAACCTACGATTAGCGAATAGCTTCGACAAAGTAACGGCTTCTATCTCATTGCAACCGAAGAAACACTCTAATTAGGTCTCGTACTTTCAAGTTTAAATTCAAAATAGTTAACGTGTTTGAGTCTTGGAATAAGTCCCTTCGGCTGAGACTTTCGGTCGTCGTACATTCACTTTCTGAATAAAGTCCACGGTGTTAAAGTTAGTGAAAGAACTTACTATTGAATTACTTCCGAGTTTATTCAATTTATAATTCGGCAAAACTCCGCCGGTGTTTAACGTCATAAGCGGAGATCCAACCGACAAGGCAACTTACTCTCACCCTATTAAGTGTAGAAAGGTACATGTGAGTTTATTTTATGTGACTCTTAACTTTGTTCTTATTTCTCATAATGAAATAATTGTTAAAGCAACCATCTCACACTTATTTGAATACTGAACTATTATACAGCCCGCGTTGAGCTGATAAATGACACACAAACCTACAATAAATAATTGGTCAGGTCTTACCAGCCTGACATAATCAGCACACTGATCTCTCTTTTTTTTCTATTTTTCATACTATCCTCGCCTTTTGCCCGGGACGTGAAAAGTAAGCTGTCTTTTTTGATCTTCTGTTCTTGGATGTATTTGCTTGGATCAGCTCTCAAAACATGGTTTTGTTGCCCAATGAGGTGAGATAAATTCTTCCTCCCATCATTCACCTCGTTGACTTTTTTATCCTATAGTCGGTAATTTCACCGACCTTATTTTTGGGTTGCGATGGCCAAGATTGTAATCCCCACTCCGAAATTATTTCGTAATTGATGATTGTGTATACTTTTACTATAGTATACTTGAAAATACCTATCGTAGTTATTTCGTGGTGAATTTTATTACCCCCTGAATAAATTAGGGAAAATTGTAGAGAGAAAAGAAACATTTGAGCCGTTCATTACCACAGAATTTTTCTAAAACAAGATAATTCTTGATTTATCATGGACTTTATTGCATTTATTTGAATTTAATATATTTTAAATTTTTTCTTTATTTTCTAGCTTTAGTTTTAATTCCTGTATTTATCCTGCTTCGCAAAATACTATGAGGTTGACCCAATTTTTTGTAGATTCCTGACTATGATTACACAGCTGCATAATGTGCATAAAGGAAATTATGATACTTTTCTGACATTCTTTGATCGGCTTGAATCCTGACTACCTTAAACTTGTCGGCATAAATCGCGAGCCATCTTCACTTTCTAGAATGATATTATGATTATCGGATAGTCGTACGACTTTGCATGGACCATGACTTCGCGCATCAAGTTTTTCATTGCATACATCTTTCACTACGCATACTAGATCATTGTCTTTCGCCTCTAGCGGCCTAGAGTTTTGATAATTATTTTTCTTTCATATATCCTCTGCATCATTGGAATAGGTGCCTAGGATTCCAGATTGTCTTAAGACGGAAGAGACGTGGGTACCCGTGCGGCTTTTCCAAAAACTGATTCGTAGGGAGTCAACTCCGTCACTTCATGAACCAACGTGTCGTACGCAAACACAGCAAATGGGAGCAGTCTGTCTCAGTCGTCATAATATTTCGCGTGATGTTTCGTATAATCTGTCAAAACTATATGACTTCCCTCCAGGGATCCATTCGTTTGAGGGCGATAATCGAAAGTCGTTCATTGTTTAACGTTGAAAAGTTGTTCCATTTTTCGCATGATAGTTTGAATAGTAGTTGTTTATTTGGTCCAGCAGGTCGAGCCATGTCAATCGTACTCGGACGCGCCTTTAACTTTTTTTTCACGCTCTTATGTCCTCCTACTAGAATCTTGTGACATTTCTTTATTATGTCTTATATCCAATTCTCCGGAGGCATCTCAATTTTACCATGCCAAAGAATATTCTCGCTAGGGCAGAGTAGTCGGTATCATTTTACTAGATTTGAGCTGGCTAAACCTCACGATTGCCGACTTTTCCTGAACTGTTGCGAGGGTTGTGAGTCTTTTTGCTCGATAGGTAGTGGTTTTGCTCATACTGGATTCTGTAGTTTTTCCCTTAACTGTTAGGCAACGTATGTGTACAGGCAATACTTGAGTGTGGTTGGCTCTAAGTGCATCACTGTCAGATTGCTCATCGAGCACTGGATTTTGAAACAGGGCTCGATCTAGCCAATCAATTTTCCTATCTTGTATTCGAAGATAAAATCGTAGTTTTTAAATTTATTTCGCCACTCAAAAAGACTGGTGCCCGTTTCATCAACATAGAGTATCCAATAAACAGGTTGATGATAACATGCTTATATGAATTTTCTTCCGTGAAGGGAGAGCGCTAGGGATGTCCATCCCGTCATTTTTTTTGTGGTAGGATGGTTTCCACAGCACATTTTTTTGTGTAGATGAGATCATCAAAGGGCTTGGCTAACTTGGCGTAGTCTTGAATAAATCGCCTATGGCAAACAGATAGTCCTAAGAATTAACAGACAGCTCTTACCTCGCAGGGAGTAAGAAAATTTTGTATTGCTCTTATACTGGATTTGTAAGGTTTGTCTCCATTCCGTTCAATTATGTGACCTAGATATGCTACTTGTTTGCACAAGATTTCACATTTATTTGGCTGCAACTTCAGGTTTGCTTGCCGTCAGCATGTGAAAAGGCGTTTCGCCATTGTGTGGTGTTTCTCGAACATTTCTGAGAATTGCGCTACGTTGTCAAGATATGTGAAGGCCTCCGTTCTACGCACTACTCTTAATGATTCATCCACTAGACGCCAAGATGTTGCCGATGTATTTTAATGCCCTTCGGGATTCGGAAGTGCTCATAATGACCTCGATGTGTGACCGATGTGACCGATGGTCGGGAAGCTTTTCTGCTTGGTGATATCCACTGGCTGAATAAAAAAAAGTGTAGTACTGTGCCTTCCCTAGATGGTCGGTATTTCTTCAATATTTGGCAAGTGGTATACATATCCCATGACTTTTTTGGTGAGCTCCCTATCATAGATTATCTGATAACGATGGCTTCTGATTCGATGATTCTTCCTTTCGAATCTTATGACACTCAAAGGGGACGATTTCTCGAGGCGAAAGGTGTAGCTTGAATGCCTCTTCAGTGGTGTTGATTATTAATACATGACACTTTCCGTTTTTATTCGTGACTGCAGCTACAATTAAATATATTCCATTCATAGTCCTGATACAACGTACGTACCCATTTTGTACGCGGGATTTGATACATCTAGCGTGATTGCTTGACAAGTTTTAGGTTGAATCCTTAATATGCGAACAAACAGTATAGTTTCCGATTTAATCTTCATTTTGCTTCCTTGGGTTCTTCATCTACAAACGGAATTAGTGTTTCTGGCTTATAGACCATGACAATAGTATTGTGCTTAATGGGTAATATGGATATGGAAGAGAATATTCTGGGTATGAAAGGCAGGCAGGGATAGCCAGAAGGGTATTTAGGGAATTGTTGGAATATTGGCAAAGGGTATTACGAATTCAACATCACATTCTTTACACCGGTTACCTTGAGAATACCTTTCTGCTCAGGGTTAAGATGTTCATATTATAGTGACGCCATGGGCTTGGAAGTTTGGTTTCTTTCACCTCATACGTTTTATTTATTACATGAAGGTAGGGTTCTTGTGACACCCTATAGGAGAAGATCGATATCTCTGAACACACTAGTAGTGTTGTCGCCCGAGTCCGTAATTTTGATTTTATAGTGGTGATACATTTATTTATCAATCAATATTCCGATGCACAGAATTTTGAACTCTGAGACTCTCATTTTCCCAATAAATCAAATCTTTATTCTGCTCAGGATTTAAATGTTTAGTAGGCACGTAGCAGATTCGGGAAATCCTGGAATAAATTTAAAAAATTCTATAATGATGTTTGAACAGTCAACTGAAGCAGAGTTTTGTTTTCCGACTATTCCCGTAGTTTTATTTCAAAGCCAGGTTCACTTAGTGTTGGCTTAGTTTTTAGCTGTGACCCTTTAGTAGACACTGCTGAATTACGGTTAATAGCACGTTTGTATTGTTCACGTACTTTTTTGCTGGCACGATGCTCTATTCTATGTGCTGTTTCGCGGGGAGGGGAAAGAAAAAGCATGGGATGTGTTTATCTCTCTTTCTGTACTACTCACTTCGCTGTGAGCTCACTCTGGCACATTGAATTGTATATATAAAAACACACGCCATCCATCTTACCTCACACATGTGATCGCTGACAAAATGGAAAAAAGTTTGCACTCCAGCTGCACTCCACCCTCTGTGTTTAATTGGATAACTAAAAGCCTATGCTATCTTGCGAACCAAGATTCCCAGGTAAATCAGGAGCTTGAATACGGCTCAGATTTTGGACTGATGACCGCAAAACGCAAAGTCTTATCAACTTATAGTCGCCATACCTTTCAGAAATAATGGCATGAATTTCACTTATACAGTGAAACAAAAGCAAGGGTCAAATACAGGTAGAAACGTAGGTCCCTTCGTGCCGTTTGAGCGGTGACGCCCGTTGATATCTAATGAAAAATAAGGGGTCAGGTCGGTTTACCGTTTGAAAGCGTCGTTTCCGACCACTAACTAACTTTAATTATTATAAATGATGTCACGGCCAAGCTCACTCACGCGTCAAGTGCAGACAATTTGGAAAGGCGCCGTGGAAGGAAGCTGTATTTAGTCCAAGAGCTGATGACGTTTTTCGTGAAGTGAAAGTGTGAGTCCTAGTTTGTTGCGAATATTTCTGGGAAATGACCCTTCTTTTGAGAGCCATAAATGCCAGACGCCCTGCTTGGGGCGTTTGGGCACCTGAGCCAGGTGAAAAAATTGGAAATTCGCAGTGACAGTATAAGAGCCAATTTTCTTCTATGATCGATTATTGATGCCTCAAGTTTACTATTATTTAATCGCCAGACCGATAGCTTGGGGATAACATACGGCCAGACACGATAATTATTAATAAAAAAACTTGGATTTTACAGTGACAGTATAAGGTCTGGCGTTTTCATGAACATAAAGAATAGTATTCACAGGTAGCATTCGTTCAACGACAGACCGAAATTCCGTGGATAACACCTTGAAAATTAAGTTTGAAAATGAATAATTTTCCTCGAAAGTGTGGGTCAGAGCGGGGACCGGGGGAC
>JAABKJ010009083.1:0-11289 GCA_011634705.1 Andricus grossulariae
AAGATTTTGTTTACGGAATTAATCAAATTTGGGATCAGACCAATTTAAATTGGTTTTAATTTATTCGTTGGGTAGGTAAGTTTCAATTAGGTTTATTTTGTAACCGATTTTTCAGTTGATCTGGTTTCATCTAAAAAATTCCAGATTGGATTCGAATCTGTTAGCAAATTTGCCGGATTTTATTCACTGATTCGAAAATTCATTATCCGATTGAATTGGTATTGATTTAAATTGTTTTGAATTCATTTTTCAACTTGGTTATTTTGAAAAAGATCAGACTCTCAGGCGCATGAATCTTTGCGGGATCGGACGGATGAGGCAGACAAACTTTGCATTTTCATGTTCACCAGATTGTGTTATGAGGCACAGATGGCGCATGAAAAGATGCTCAGACAAGGACAAAATGACAATCAATAATTGAATGCACTAAATTTCTTCTCTTCCATATTCTTACCCTTTCTACTTTTGTTCTTCTTCACTTAGAGATATTATTATTTTTATTTGGACATTAGAAATTTAATTTTAAAATTTAAATTCACTTTATACATGAACGAATTCTTTATTCTGTTATTCTATTTCCTATTTTATTTCACTCTAATAGTTTGTTTTACTTTTTGATTTTTTTCAAATTATTATTAGGATAAATACTGCCTTTTCCCTTTTCAGACATTTTTCTTTCAAATAGATTCTTATAAATTCAAATATTTTTCTATCTAATTATTGATTTGATTCAGACCCAATAAGAAACTGTGGAAGTTAATGTCATTATGACAATTTTTAGATACATGATTTGGAATCTTTCGCCAGGAAATCGGTAAGAATCTTCCTTTCAGAAGGATTTAAAAAATCCTATCTATCACTTCTGTTACTTCTGACATTTAGTCCTTTGACATTCGTTAATTTTAACAATATTTACAGTTCTTCCTTGAAACACATTCAATTTTGCTGCTTACATGAAGCAGAATAAACATTTGTCACGTGACCTGACTTGAAACGTCAAAAATCTGACACTTTCGAGAAGGCTTATGGAAGTCGTTAGGCATCGAGTAATTTGTTAAATAGCAATGAATCATTGTAAATAAAAAGCTATCTCAGCATAAAACAAGAGACAGCTTTTAAGTAAGGGGGGAAGTGTAACGGCATGCTCCGTTTTGAGAACTAAAGTTTCAGGGCGCTAAGACCCTTTTACTAAATACTCTCTAGACTAGTAATTTCTCGATTGGTAAAGTTCAAATAATAAAATTAAAATCAGAATACGCAAAAAATTAGCAATTATTAAGATGATTAATAATGATATACGAATGTCAACGAAATAATAGATTTATTACTTATGAGAGAACTAAGTTATAGTACTGCGCAGATTCACTGCCTTAAGTGAATTTAAGGTTAGAAACTTGAGACATTGAGATTTTTTTAGTATCGTTAATGAGTCATGGCGCCGGCCAGACGCCATAAAATGCGACCCTTGGACTTACAAACAGGAAACTGTCACTCAAAGTGAGTGATGTGAATCCTGTCTAAAAGTGAACTTTAAACCCATATCCTTGAACTGTCACTCACTTCAATTGACTAATACCAGTAGGAGGAGAAAAGTGACCTCATTTGTGATTGGTTATTCGGCACTCAAATTGAGTGACGTCAGCATTCCGATTGGGTAAACTCTCAAAGTAGGGATAAATCCCGCCTTAACTGAGCTTTTGAATATAGATGCAGAGCACCGAAACGTCAGAATATTGTATCTCGGTGCGCCTTTCAAGCTTGAACCTGCGACTTTTGTATCTTTGTTTATTGTACAGTTCGGACCTAAAAACTTTTTAGAATCTCGGATGTAACGTAATCTCACTTCCGTGATTGAGATGCGTGCGTTTGTGTTCGGCTGTGCCGAAATGTTAAGTGCTCAGCTTACTTGTGTGTTTTTTCATCGATACTCTATGTGAGCCTTTAAATATCTGCCACCTCTACCAGAACTTCATAACAAAACGATTGATTTTATTATCAGGATAAACACAGTGTGGATTGTCATTATTTATTTAAACCTGATCTGTTTTTCGCGGCTAGTGGTTTCAACCACTCAACGACGGGTAACGAATCCTCACCTTCGACGTATCAGCGCTTAGTTCCAACAGACATTAAACGATTGTAGCGCTGGGACGTAACAACAGGGACTATATGGTCGGGCCAGCCCTATCCGACCGCCAGCCGTGGACTAATCCACTGGCGGCGCTGCTCCGCTTCTTGCTGACAGATACATTAGGCTATATGACAAATTCAAATAAAAAATTAAGTATTAATGAAAAAATCACTTTAAGTCATTCATAGTGCGCGTAAAAGACATTAATTATTTTAGAAAAGGCCTTTGTGCAATAATATGGCCGGATATAGAGGTAATAGATGCGTATAGTTACGAAATACAATTCGGGCTAAGAATCCTCCATGGAGAAATCTCACCTTTTTTCTGCTCCCAAAGGTAAAAACTTACTCAAAAAATGGCAAAGGGCAATTCCGCGAAAAGATTTAACATTAAAAAGTGGACTAGTGGTGTACCACAAACATTTTCGTCAGGAGGAAATAATTTGGGCAACACAAATTTTCTATATTGTTACGTCCTAAAGACCTAAACAGCTAAATTCCTATTTTGGTAACAAAGCTTATTTCCCTATTAAAATTTCCTCTATTTACTTAACTATTTCTAGCTAAGTGGGATGAAGTCCAACAGGCAGAAAAATTTTCCGAGGGTATCAAAAGTACATCCAGGATTCCAGGTGAGCAACGGATTGCAGCTACTTTGGTAGCTATATTACAGCTACTTTACTGATTGACAACTGCAGGAAGTCTATGCAGTCCGGAAGAAAGTAAATACTGTCATAAAGTGTGATGGCTGTTCTAGTTTAGAGTGTTTAGACTGTACAAAAGAAATATAAAATCTCCTCCCGAAATCTCAGCTGCATTTTTCAAGAGAATGTTGTCCCTAGAGATAATAACAAAAATTTCTGCCCGCAAGATGCCATTTCCGGAATTAAGCTCAGTCAGTCTTCGCAAATCTGTCACAGGGTTTACGTCGTTGAATCGTAGAGATTTTGTACGGACAGTTATTTTATCTTTAAAGTACTTTTTGAAGTGTGAAGTGAAGTGAAGTCTGAAGCAATGGCACCATAAGGCATTCCGAAGAATACGCCAAACAATACGCCTAGAAGTTTACCGAGAAGTTCACCAAGAAGAAGTTCAAAAGCAACCAGAAAGCCGGTTGAATCAGCTTTAAAATGGAAATCGCTACATCACATATTCGATATCACGACGGACAAGGACCAGAAGTGTGAAATATGTAAACTCTGCCCGACTAATAAAGCAACAGTTATAATAAAAATGACGAAAGGCAATACGACTGGATTGCAGCGACACTTGAAAAGATTCCACCTTCGTGATTACGAACAAATACTTTCCCAATCTAAGGCATATGCATAATATGTATATTTTGAATAAATATAATGATCTGGTAACTCGTAAAAATGTATGAAATAGACGGTAAAGTTATAATACTTTCCCCTAGAGAGTTTGTCAATGGAAAATATGATCTTACAGTCGAGTTAATTTCAAAATTGAAATTAAGGATCGTATTTTTCTGATTTTAAATTATTTTTTTGCTATTGGGTTAGGAATATTTCAATTTTTGAAGTTTATAAGCAGTGTATCCAGAAATTAGCGATTTTTTTTGTATCTGCGTCAGTATCTAAAGCAATTTAAAAATTGTACGTTATCTTTCAGACTCTGATGGAACCTTTTGTTTCATTTCGAAATTGGCTCTAAATTTTTTTTCATTTAAAAATATACTAAATGGGGCTTCCCTCAAAATATTAATTCATCAGAATTGTTCAGTTCGAGAAGTTATAAAAAACATCCGTGAACTTTTTGGGAATATTTTTCCATCTCTGTAAAGACTTTGAAATCCTTCGAATCCCTGAAATCTTTGAAATATTTTGAAATCTTCGTCCATTCTTTGAAATATTCCGAATTTTTTTAAATGTATGTGAAATCTTAAAATTTCTGTGAAATGTTTTTGAATCTTTCACAATCTTTGAAAGCTTTGTGAAATTTTTAGAAATGTTTAAAAAACTTTATGAATTCTGTAAGATATTGGTGAAATCTTTCTGAATTCTGTTGTATTTATTTAATAACATAAAAATATTTGAAATGTTTATGCAATCTTTCAAATAGTTTAAGATCTTTCTGAATTTCTTGAAGTCTTTTAAAATATGTAAAAATATGTGAGATCTTGAAATTTCTTTGAAATCTTTTGGACTCTTTTAAAATTTTAGCAAAATCTTTGAAATCTTTGTGAAATGATAAGAACTATTTTTTTAACTTTATGAATTCTTTGAAATATTTGTGAAATCCTTCTGAAATCTGTTGCATTAATTTGAAAACATGAAAATGTTTGAAATGTTTGTGCAATCTTTAAGGTAGTGTGAGATCTTTGTGCATTTCTTGAAGTTTTTAAAGTATGTAAAAATATATGTGAGATCTTGAAATTTCTTTGAAATCATTTGGAATCTTTTAAAATGTAGCAAAATCTTTGAAATCTTTGTTAAATGTTGAAAAATATTTCAAAAACTTTAGAAATTCTTTGAAATATTGGTGAAATCGTTCTGAAATCTGTTCTATTAGTTGGAAAACATGAAAATATTTGAAATTTTTGTGCAAACTTTTAAATTGTTTGAGATCTTTGTGCAATTCTTGAAGTCTTTTAAAGCATTCAAAAATCTATGTGAGATCTTGAAATTACTGTGAAATCGTTTAAAGTCTCTAAAAGTTTTAGCAAAATCTTTGAAATACATGTGTAATTTTGAGAAATATTTTAAAAACTTTATGAATTTTTTTAAATATTTGTGAAATCTTTCTGAAGTCTGTTGTATGAATTTGAAAACATGAAAACATTTGAAATGTTTTTTCAATCTTTTAAATAGTTCGAAATCTTTGTGATTTTTTTAGAATATTTTAAAATATGTAAAATATATGTGAGATATTTAAATTGAAATCATTTTATATTTTTGAAAACAATTTTAAATCTTTGAAATTTTGGAAATCGTTGTAAAATTTCTTGAAATATTTTGAAAACTTTATGAATTCTTGGAAATATTTGTTAAATTTAAATGTAAATTCTGAAATGCATCTTTTATTTTCAGAAATTTTCAAGATCCAAATTTGACTTTGTTCAAGAAGAATTTGAGAGGATGATGGTGGAATAGCTAGCGTTAAAATACTTACCATTTTCGTTTTTTGATGATGAGGCTACCCAAAAAATGTTTTCCTATTTAAATGTAGACGCGATTTTGTACATTAAAAGCAATTCTCAGAGCAGTAAAGTCCAAAATCTCTTTTACTATTGATCGATTCCTTTCTACGAGGCCTTAGAAGAATACGAGCTGTGTATGAAAATCCAAGGAATTACAAGAGGTCTTGCTGAATACTCAAGACGAGGAGGCTCTAAGCCTGGAAGCTGAAGATGATAACGTGATGAGCCACAGCGACGATGTGGAGGTAGAAACTGCAGATACAAAAACAGTCATGGATAAACTCGAAACCCTTTTCAAAAAAATTAGGCTATCAGAGCAAATCAAAAATAGACTCAAAAGTTGTTGTGACCCGTACAAGGTGGAAGCAACCGCAACAATATGTGACGTTTGCACGAGGTGGCACTCTACGTGCAAAATGATCCATACTGCAACTCGCATGCAGAAGCCACTTGATCTTCAGTGCTCGTGCAACAGTAATTTAAAGCATTTGGCACTGAGTAAACGTGAGTGGGATCTTTTAATTGAAGTACGCAAATACTTTCGTAACTTTAAATATGTCTCAACTAATCTCGGGGGAGACAAATATGTCACCCTTCCTTCCGTAATAATTGCCTTCAATTTGTTATTGGACAAACTAGAGTCTGATTTGGTAAACTTACGCAACAAAGATGAAGATGAGAGAACTTTAGTAGATGAAATTTTGGCTAAGGCACTGGAGGCAGCAGTGGAAAAAATGTTAAACCACTACCGAAAGACGAACTGGATCGTCTGTATCGTCTTAATTCTGGATCCTCGTCATGAAGTCGAAACATTTCGATCAACTTCTTGGGGAAAGGAGATAGAAAAGTATACGGTCGAGAAGTTTGAAAACATTTATAATGAGCGCTATTACAGCACAAGAGAACGTAGAGCAGTTGACGACAGCAACAAGGTCAGTGAGACAACCGACACCACGGACGGTGATGACGTGATGATCTCTATGCGCACTCTTTTTCGATCTTCGGCATCTACACTTTCCCGAGATAATGTTGATGTGGATGATTCCAATTTAAACTGGAGGCAAGAACTTGGCGATTATTTATCTACAGGCCGTGCTGCGTATGAAGAAGACGTGTTGAACTGGTGGAAAGTTCATGAGCAGCTTTATCCCAAGTTAGCCCGTATGGCAAAGGATTTCCTTATCACTCCAGCGACATCAGTTCCAGCAGAAAGATTGTTTTCCCGTGCTTCCTTAGTAATTCGCAAGCATAGAAATCAGTTGAATGCTGAATCGGCAGAGCCTCTACTGTGTTTCAATTCATGGCTAACATGCACCTTATTAGAGAAAATAATTATTAGTTATATTATTATTTATTAGTTTTTGTATAAGCACGATTCTATAATCTAATTTGATTAATAAGCATCACGTAGCTTGTATCGAAAATTCATCATTGGATGATGATGTTGGTCTAAAAAATTACGTGACGCTGTTGCAGCGGTAACATGTTTTATTTCGGCACCGCCAAAACAATCTACATAATTTCATATTCATAATGTGAAAATGTTCTGTAACTTTAAAAAAATTTTAAGTTGAAAATGCCGTAGCACTGAAGTTTCCTTTTGGGTACCTTATAATGTGTATGAAAGTTGAAATTATTAGATCAATATCTTGCGGTTGGGCGAAGCCGAAATGAGAGTCTAGAATTCTTTAATGGCAGTCTTGGAATAATCGTGAATGTTATTTTTGTTTCTTAATCTGCATAATATGCCTCATTCGCACAATTTTTCTAAATTTTCAATTTAAGTTTATACAGGGAACATTTTATTTTTTATAAGGACCTGAAAATGAAAAAGGTCTACAAGCTCTACAAATAATTTTTCCAACCATAGAATAACTTTCTGACGTTCAAAATATACTTCCAAAAAAATTGAGATCAGATCGTTAAAAAAAACGAGTTGCTGAATTTTTTATATTAACTCGTCATTCTTGACGATCTGATCTTTTCAATTTTTAACAGCTTATATGAAACATTACGCGAACGATTGTGACGACTGGGACAGACTGCTCCCATTAGCCATGTTGGCGTATAACACGTCGTTTCATGAAGCGATGGAGTTTACTCTCTACGAATTAGTTTTCGGAAGAACCGCACGGGCACCCACCTCGTTTCCGTCTGAAGACCACCTGGAAACCTATGGCACCTACTTGAATGAAAGGCTAGGCCGCTAAGCGCGAAAGTGAATGATCTAGTACACGTGGTGAAAGATGTACGCAATGGAAAATTTGATTCGCAAAGCCATGGTCCATACAAGGTCGTAGGACTAACCGATAATCATAATGTAATTCTAGAAAGTGAAGATGACTCGCGATTTGTGAAACATGCCGACAAGTTTACGGTAGTCAAGATTCAAGCCGGTTAAAAGAATGCAAAAAAAGTATTTTTTCCTTTATGTACATAAAGCAGCTCTGCAATTATGATTAGGAATCCACAAGAAATTGGGCCAACCTTAGAGTACTTTATAAAACAAGGTAAGTACAGGAATTAAAACTAAAGCTAGAAGAGGAAGGAAAAATTGAAAATATATAAAAATCGAGTAAATTCAATAATGTCCGGGATTACCCAAGAATGATCTTTTTCCAAAATAATTCCGGAGTGGTGAACCGCTCAAATGTTTCTCTTTCTCTCTACAATTTTTCCTAATTTATTAGGGGGTTAATGCAATTCACTACAAAATAAGTTCGATAGTTATTTTCACGAACTTTCTATTAAAGACATACAGAATCATTCATTCTGAAATGATTCTGGGGTGGAAATTAAAATCTTAGCCATCGTAATCCAAAAATAAGAGTGGTGACAATACCGAAACACATGTCGATACGTTCTTTTATGCGAATTTACTTCTCCTACCCTTAAATAAATCCTATACTATAATCAAATGTAATTGAATTGAATGTGTGAATGATTTTTTACTTGTCAAATGTTAAATTAGGTAAATTAAAGTGTATTCAAACGCAAACTTCGTTCATAGGGGAAGAAAATAAAAGCAGAGTTGTTCAATTTTCTTGAAATATACGCCTCGTGTCTTTGGATCCTTCTATGTTATGTATATACAGCGAGCGGCATTGGACAGGTGGAACATCTGTACAGGATCACTCCCCTTACCAGCATTACCGGAATTTACTACGAGAAGCAGGGACTCATGCGAAGGATTTTTAGTGTCTGATGACTCACTATTTTCATGGACGTTCAAAAATATCAGAATTTCCTAGAGAAATATGGGCGCAGAAACAAATCTCTACTGGAGAATTGCAAAGTGGCCCTTGGGGAAGACTGCATTAACATTTTTGAATCTTACCAATTGACTAGGAAACATGACGATGCTGAAAATCGTTTGAAGGACGTTTGACTCGAGATGGAAGAAATGGAACGTAGAATCGAAAACCTTCATCCACAAAACCTACCGACGAACATCAGACAACGGAGAGCATCTCCGATGTTAGGATTTCTGGGAGGAATAATAGGACCTGTTGCAGGACTTGTCATCTATGATGATGAGCAACTATTAGACGTAATCAACGAGGTAAATGATGCGGAAAAGAATTCATCTCACCTCATTGGGCAACAAACCCATGTTTTGAGAGCTGATCTCGAGCAAATACATCGAAGAGAAGAAAATCAAGAAAGACTGTTCAATCCGTTTAAACTTTATTTAACCAATGCTGCCCAGCGGACACTGTTATATAACTGTGATGTAACAGTTCTGGAACACAAAAGAACAGGTTCTGTAACAGGATTAGGGCATACTTAGACCATGGTCTAAGTAATGTCGTCTCCAAATGGACGTAGCAGTTCTGTAACGCTGTTACAGAATCATGTTCTGCCAGAGATCTGTAACAATTCTGGAACAGCGTTATATGTCAACAAATATTTTTAGAACGATTTAGGAACAGGTGAACAAAGTAGTAACTTTGTTCTGTAATAGTGACGTAACAAATATGTAACAGTGTTACGATGTAAATTGGTTCTGTAATTGATCCGTAACAATTCCATGACAGTGTTACAATGTTTTTGTATTTATTGTAACAATTCCGTAACAGTGTTACAACGATATGTGACAAAAAAAATGTTTTTTATATTATTGCTTGCACTTAGCTTATATTTTAAATAATCCAATTTCACGCACGGTCCCCTACACAATATAATTACACGCTTAAACACATTGAAAAATCGCACTCTCTGGGGATTCGAACCCTACATTTTGTGAGAAGATGGATTTTAAAAATTGTAAGGTGCCATATTGGATGAGTTCGAGGGGGTGACGTCCATTTTAGTTTTTATTTTTTGTCTTTGTTTTTATCTTTAGAAAAAATCTGAAAATATTTACAGTACTTCTTTCGGTCATCCTCAAAGTGCATGATTTTTTCGAAAAAAATTTGGCGGAAAATTCAAACTCAAAAAGAATTTCAAAATTCTGTTTAGTAATTTTTTCGTGTGATGAAACTCAAGTACATTCTCAGTTTTCTTACCATAAAATAGACACCCAAAGAGCTATTATTGTGAATTTTTTTCAAGTTTTAAATTTAGGAGATCTGAGTGTAGAAAATTTAAAACTGTAATTTTCACATATTCCAACTCCTGAGGCCCATTGTTACCTGAATATATTCATATAATACAATTATATAAGTGTATTTATACATTATAAGATACATTATATATACATAATGTATATATATATGTTACATTGAAACAGAAAAGATAAAATGATTATTCGTGGTGCTACTATTTTTCGAATTTTTGGAAAGGTTTATTTATATATCTGATTAAGTTTCATATCGATAAAAAACTTAATCCTTGTCACTGTCCTCATTTATCACAGTCACGCAGTTTGTTTTCGAGAATAAACTCCTCAAAATTTCTGCCGGTCTCATTATTCTCGACAAATATCGACCATAAGCTAAATAGTACACTACTATCGGAAATTGTCAGTACGATCAGTGAAAGTACTATTAAAAATCTCTGCTGACTTTGAAACGTGATTACTCGTTCCCAAAATGAGTGAGAAATTATTTTTGAAATTCGTTAAAAAGCTCATTAAATTACCCGCCAAATAAGCCCTAATAAAGATATTTTTGACATTTTGAATAGAATATAGCACTTGAGAATTAAAAAAAAATGCAAGAATTTCTCGAGTTTTAGACCTCTAATTTACTTGTGACACGCCCTAGGTCTTAATGTCTAATCTTTAATTTAAGCCAATAAAACTTGAAAAATCTCCACGGGTTCCTGAGATATGTGTCAAAATGTCCAGGTCTCAAACTTCAATTTTCAGTCGGAAATTACTGCTGTTGGCCGCGACAGCGGTGATCGCCGAGAATTTCTCAGATTTTATTTCTTAACTTCAACTCGTGTTGTGACTTACTATACTAATGAAAAAAACTGAAACTGACAGGACGTAATCTGTTCGTTACTATTGTGGGTTACAATTCTGTGATAAAAAAAACTGAGATAGTATTCGTGTTTTATCACACAAACAAATTCATAAAAAATTATGAAAATTTGTTCGAGTTTGAATTT
Source organism: Andricus grossulariae (assembly GCA_011634705.1). Classification (NCBI taxonomy): domain Eukaryota; kingdom Metazoa; phylum Arthropoda; class Insecta; order Hymenoptera; family Cynipidae; genus Andricus; species Andricus grossulariae. The sequence continues at coordinate 10,847 of JAABKJ010009083.1, forward strand.
CCCGCCAAAATATTGTTGAATAATCATGGACGTTGAGAATGATTGAAATAAGTCCTGTGAATTTTTCCAGATTTTTTCTAACGATAGAAACAGAGAAAAAAATTTAAAATAAAATGGACGTTACCCCCCGCCCCCTCCATCTCATACAATATGGCGGCTAACGGTTTCAAATTAAGGGAAAATTTTGTTTTGATCGTATGCTTTCAAATGCCTGACTCAATATTTGATTCCCCTTGGGGCCATTTTTTGCATGCTTACCCGGCTATGCCCTTAAAAAAAAGTTATAAAATAAAATATTTTCTTCTCGTTTAGCCCGAGCGTCGGCGCAACTCTGGTCTAAGATCGTTACAGAACAGTGTGACCTTTTAGTCCAAGAGCTGGTGACGTTTTTCGTGAAGTGGGAGTATAAGTCCTAGTTTGTGGCGAATATATCTGGGAAATGA
>JAABKJ010009084.1:0-11289 GCA_011634705.1 Andricus grossulariae
TTGTTTGACTGCCTGATACGAAGGAAAAACAAGAGGAAAATGTTCGTACATTGTATTTGGAAAAATTCCATGAAAATTGTTTTCAAGATACATATAAATCAGTTATCGTCATATGGACGTAGGAACTGGAAGGGCCCAACCAGGTGGAAAAGTTACATATACTTTATATGCAGTGATGGACAAAACACTGATATTTTTCACTGGTTTTATACAGACAAATTTATCAAGCAAATAAAACATATCACTGTCTTGTCCACTATATATAATCTATATATGAATTTTTTCACCTGGGCAACGTGACTTGTGCACGGGGTAACCCGCAATCAGGTGTAAGGGGGGGGGGGCAGAGCGTTAGAGAATACTAACGCAAACACAAGCTTGACTCAAGCTCGGCACCAACATTGGCAGACTTGGGCAAAATATTCACCCAAGCTTGACCAAGCTTTGTACGCCCAATGATGCCAATGTGGCCGCCTTTTGCTACTGCGATTGCGTTCGGGCCGCGCACTGGTTGGCCGCAGTTGGCGCGCAATTCAAAATTAGAATTAAAATGAATTCTTATGAAAATACATGAAAAATATTTAAAATATTATAAACAATTATTTTGAATTACTTTTTCAACCAATTTCTTCTGAAATAAAATGTTTTGTGAAATATAAGTTATTCTTCGGAAGTCAAAGAAAATAAACTATTATTCAATAAATATATGTGTTAGAAATTTTTTTCTTGTCTAAAATCAGAAGTTGTACAATTTGTATACATTCTTGTGCATTCTTAAATAATTATTTATTAAAAGTACAAAAATTTTCTTTTATTCCAATTTTGAATTGCGCGCCAACTGCGGTCAACCAGTGCGCGGCCCGAACGCAAGCGCAGTAGCAAAAGGCGCCCACATTGGCATCACTGCGTACGCCAAAGCCTCGCCACGCGTTCAGCAGCGCCACCTATAGAGCAGCGGCATCACTACTTCTGGCTCAGTAGATAAGAAAGATTTTGATTACAGTGCGCTTCCATAGCACTAGGAGACCTTAGACCGCAGCGACATCTCTCGGAACGCTGGTATAATAAACGCGTCAAAATACCGGCCAAACTTGTGAAAAGTGGCCATAAAAATTTTCACCCAAGCTTCACTCAAGCTTGGCACCAAGCTTGGGAGACTTGGACACAATCATCACCCAAGCTTGACCCAAGTTTCGGTGCTGTTAGGGTGCTACCTGTCTTCGGGGGAATTTCAAATTTGAATAAAAAATGCAATCTGTGATATTATTGTCAAGAGGTTGAGCATAATTTTTTAATTTTTCTTGAAATTATTTATTGAATTAATTGCAAATCTTGTCTTGAAGTAAATTATAATAATTGTATAACTCATTAATATATCATATAAAATTATAGACTTTTCGTTGTACATACTTGTTGTGTTGTAACGTACAAGGAAAATATGGAAACGGCACATTACGTAAAATCGTATAAATAAGGTAAGTATTAAAAAAAAAACATATTCTCACTTTATAGAACAATAATATTACTCGCATTTCCAGAATCTGAAACGCCCTCAGAAACGTGCGACTAATGTACTTCTAAACAATTTCTATTTTTTTTCGTCAAAAGAAAAATACAAAAGTTTGCTATTAGTAGAAAGAAAATTATGATTTGAATATCTGGAAAATGAAATATAAATTTCTCATTGAAAATATCAAAATCAAAATGCACGATTCTACATATGGCGTCATTTACATATTTTCTTCGTATGTTACAACGCAACAAATATGTACAACGACAAGTGCATGATTTTATATGATATGATGATTATTAAGAGTTGAAGTATTAAAAAAAATATATTTAGCAAATATTCAACAAGAGCGAGTTCAAAGATGCATCCTCTCATCACTTATACACTTTTCTTCTTCCGAGATCACATTTATTGTACTAAGGAGACGTTAATTATTTATTTCGATAACAGTTGTATTATTGTATTCATAGTCATTCGGATTTGTCAATAAACAAAAACACATATAAAAACGCTTAAATTGAATTTATTTTTTTAAGTTATTCTCGGGTGAGCCCGGCTTTTTATCATGAATCGCCCAGTGGGCACAACATTTGGCGACTTCTTCACGATATCGTTACGACATCTTTACGACAACTTTAAGATATCCTATGCCCATGTCGTTAAGATATCTTTACGATATCGTAAAGACGTCGTACGATCTGATGGTACCTTTTCGACATCGTAAAGACATCTTAACGACATAGACATAGGCTGTTGTAAAGATGTCGTAACGCTATCGTCAAGATGTCGTAAAATTGTGTGCCTACTGGGCACGAACTAAGTCAAGTGCCTGATGAGATAAGAGTGCTATAAATAAGTCCAATACGATGTTTGAATACCATGTGCGAAAAGATACCAGGATTGGGAGCACCTTGTCGCAGATGATCTTGCTGGTCAGCTGTTTATTTAGTGATATCTAACTGACCATCTCACAGCTTACCATCCCCACCGTCCTGCATGCTGTCGCCCGCAGCGGTGGCTTCAGGGGCGCCTCGACGATCCTCGGGAAGCGATAAGCGTTTCAAAACATTAATTTATGGGTTTATATGTTCCTCTTAGGCCCTTCTCTCTTCTTTCTCTGCCTGTCCTGCAGAGGAAACCATGTCAATAGTAATGCTACAGCCAACATAGCCGTCAAAGTCATAAGAGAAAAGCTCAAGCCCTACCGCGACGCAGATTTTTTTCCAACTTGTTCTCAGGTGAACCTGGTTTTTTAACATCAGCCACGGACTAAGTCAAGCGCCTGACGAGATGAGGATGTTACAAATTAATTTCATACTAAGTTTCATATCTTTTGCAATGATGTAGTAGGTACAAAATTAGGGGTATGGTGTAGTTTGTAGTTCGTCTTTTACCGCTGTTATCCTTACACAGCGGCGGCGAGTGTCGAAGGTGACAATAGTCGCCTTTAGTTACTTTCTTAGAGCTGCCATCTTACAAAACTCACCAATTTCTCTTTGATTGTGGAATCTCACTTGATGCTCTCCTACGGTATTTCTGTTGAGGTGGTTAGCTGCAAATTGCTAGCCAAAGTATCCTTAGCAGGCACAGTTGATGTTCTCATGTTTATTACCGTTTGTCGCAGATCATCTTGCTGATCAGATTTTTTATTAGTGAGATCTACCTGACCATTTCGCAGTTAACCATCAATACCGTCCCGCATGGTGTCACTCGCAGCGATGACTCTAGGGGCACCTCGACGAATATATACGTAGTACCGTTGAGCATAAAGCCTTTCATCAGATCTGGGTGTTCCACGATCTTCTGAAAACACCTTGCCAACGGAGGGTGCACACTCGTCAGGTACTTGTTTCAGAAATTGTGCACCATGTCCGGACCTGCAGTTTTCCAATTACTTGACCTTTTTCAAACCGTTGAAACATCTGAATCTGTAATTTTAGTCAGCGCTATTTCAGTTATGGCTTGCTCTTGATTTCCCTAGTTGGCACCACGCAGCGTCTAAACTGCTTCTGTTAGTTTTTAACCAAATACCCGAACAGTAGTTAGTCATGTGTTCCAATTGAGGGACTCGGTTGTCTTGCTGGTTATTGGGCTTTACACGCAGTTCACGGTAGAACCTTGTTTCATCTGCCTGACAGGTTTGATTTTGTTGTCCTTTCGCATTACTTTTCTTGTGTCGACGCAGTCTAGCAGTAGGAACATCTAGTCTCTGCCTTTTGGAGTCTATAGTCTCATCCAATATAGCTGGTGTCAATGATTCAATATACCGAGGATGGATGATTTTAGTAACATGTTGTGTCAGCTTTCTGGTTCTATTTCCTTTCTTATATTGAGTCAATCGACCAAATTTGCACCTTACTTTGCTGACATCCATATCCAACCTGATCTTCCATGGTGGATCTCGATACCTTCCATAGGTAAACCCTTGCTGTTCAGGTATTCTATTAGTGCACACAGATCCTTTGTGATGTTCTTTTAGGGTAGAGAATGCCTTTATGTTGGTTTTAGATGTCTGAACTCTAGTAAAGCATGACCGAAATTCCTTTCAAGGTGCTGTAGTTTTTCTGGGGTTTCGCTGTTTATATCAACGTTTTTAATGTCCGAATGAGGTTTTAGCGGCTTTAGTACTTGATGTACATTTTTCCTAGAACCTATACCTTCAGCTGCAATCAGGTCTTCGTTGTCCACGTCTTCCAAAGGGTTTCATCAATAGGAAGTTGCTGTTCCACTTCTATTTTAATGGCAGCCATTTCAAAGGCCGAAAGCAATATGTTTACAGATATTAAGCGTTTTTGGTCTGCTAGATTCTGCTCATTTCCTAGTAAGAAGAAACTAATTGGGGCAAATTATCATTTTTTAATTCGCCCGAATTCCGCTTTCTGATTCGTTTGAACGAATTGAGCCAGCTCGAATTGAATGTGTTTCAATTCGTGGTAAAGGTCATTTCGAAATAAATTAATAAAAATGTCATGCCTCGAAACTCGCACCAGCGATCCCAAGTGTACAAGTCCAGAGGGCGACCACTGAGCTACGGGACTCATTGATATTTATGTACAACAGATCCTTTATGCCCAGCGCGTTGGTAATAGATTAAGAATTTTGTTGAATAGGCCAGCCTTCAATTGTATTCGCGTTGACGAATTCAGGCGAATTGGAGCTTGATTTTGAAGATTAAATTACTTATTTCGGAATTCACAAGAATTCACGACCTGCTCTAATTCGATATTGTGGAAAAGCGAGATTTACGGACGCTCTAGCGAATTCATCTCAATTCGCCTCAATTTGTTTCTTTTTACTGGGTTATTCTTGTGGCTAGCTCTGGGTATTTGAGTAAGAAGAGTCAATGAGTCCGATTAAATCGCATTCTTGTTTGCTGAACCTCTGCTTCTGCCTCTCATTGAATTAGGCCATCTGCCTCTGGAGGATTTAGTGGGACTGGATCATCATCGGGTTGAGTCAGAACATCAACTGGCGCTGCTTCATCGTGTAATGCAGCTTCCTCTTTCATTGTTCACTTGTCGCAGATGTTCTTGCTGGCCAGCTCTTTGATTAGTGAGATCTACCTGACCATCTCACAGCTCACCATAACCTCCGTCTCGCATGCTGTGGTCCCAGGGGTGGGTCCATGGGCGCCCTGATGATCCTCGGGAAGTGATAAGCGTTTAAAAATATTCAAAATACTATCCATCATAATTCATGGATTTTTTTGTTCCTCTTAGTCCCTTTCCTCTTCGTTCTCTGTCTGTCTGGCATAGGAAACCCTGTCAGTAGCTATGCTACAGCCAGCATAGCTGTCAAAGTCATGAGAGGAAAGCTGAAGCCCTACTGTGACGCCAACGCAAGAACACCTTATTATTTTACTTTTTTTTTCTTGTGACAAGTTGTAAGCTCCGGAAGCTACGATCGTGGGTTTTTAAAGGAACTACATAATCCTGACGCAACCAGAACGTATACGTTATCCATTCCTGCTCCTTCTGTCCTAAAAGGTAAGCAAGAGTGGGAAAGTTACGCGAGATGACATGGTACAACATTGTTCTTCCAAGTCCGTTTTTGAGGTCTCTCAATCTAAATCTGACGTCAAATTTCATATCACGTCATATGTCCATTTAATGCCACGCTTCTGTAATTACAATTTTATTCATGCAATAGTTGTTAAAAGTTCAAAAATATTATTATTATATTAGTTGATTATAATTTTGAAATTTAAAATATGTTTCAATAGTAAATTCAATTCACAGTTCGTGGAAACGTAAAGCTACATTTTCTTGAAACACCACACATACACATTATACATTGGAAAAATCAATATCTTGAACTTTTTATACAAAAAGTTGAAGAAAAATCGCATGGGAACGTATGGGCAGCGGAATAGTTTTTATTCCAATGATTTTTGGTGTACTTCACAAGATCTGACGGGTTCGCAAGTCGAACAACGAGGAACAACTCAACTTTTCTCTAAATGTTCGCTTAATTTGATCCAATTTTATCTCACTTTTATACACAAATCGATTTTTTTTCATACAGTAATACTGTGACTATTATACTAGTGATTTTTATTCGTATAGTACTTACCTCCCTGGCGTAGATTCTGAAACTTTGATTCTTCCTAATATAGGCGCCAATCCAGACGGAATGCCACGGAGTCATCACCCCCCCCCCCCTCCTCCGAAACCCATACATGGATCCGCCCCGGCTGGTATACAAGGGTCATGAATATGGGAAGTGACTAAGTGTTTTCGATAGATTTTTTGCGCTGAACACGACTCTGGGCTTAAAAGTTGTCCATCACGTAAGGTATTTGAGAAAATGGGAATTGGAACCTCCAAAAAAGGCATTTTTGACCTTCTTTGGATAACCGTGGATACCAAACCCGAAGTCATAAGACATTCCAAAATGTCTCAAATTTTATCTTGTCAATTCTCCTCTCGTCCCCAATAAACTAACATTCGAACACATCTGACCTTAACCTTCATGCGTTTGCGCCAACCTGAGTCACATGGGCGATCGCGCGGGTGGTCAGTTGACCGCCCACGTTTCTTCATAATTATCATGCTGTTTTCTCTACTTTTCGTTAATTTTTTACTGCCATGTAAACAAAGAAACTCTTATACAACTCGGCAAACATCTTCTTTATAAAAATTCATTATTTAAACAACATATAGTCAGCCATCAACATAATATAGATTCTAGCTTAAAAAATTTTTTTTTTCAACTTTTTTTCGGAAAAAATGTAATTTTGTTCAATCAAACTAGAATAAAAATAGAATATACTCATGTATAATTGACACTTCAAAAAAGGCCACTTGAAAAAGAAAGTACATAACTTGACGCTTGTAATTTGAAACTACAATATAATCAACTTACGAGTAGGTGGCACAAAAAAAAGGGGAGAAAAAAAAGAACTTTTGGCCGGAAATGGCGGAAATTGCCTAAAATAGCGCTCGTAAGTGTAATTAAAGAATACATGCCCATCCCATCTCACCCAAAGCTCACTCACGAGCGCGACATTCGAAATTCCAAAAAGGCGGTCACTTGACCGACCACGCGAACACGTTAAGGTTAAAATCCTGTGTGCCTTTGAACGTAGTAGTGTCAGTATGGTTGCGCACGTACCAAGTATATGTACAGTGTACACTGTTAGCCGTATTTCCGAGTATCAGAGAACATGGAGTTTATCAGTTTTCAGTTATAAGTTTGATTCTAGTTCAAATCTGAAGACACCAAGAACACTCCATGATGGAATATACGCACATTGCACCCTTAACAATCAACCTTTATGTCGATTAATGTACCGTTACTTTTTTCTGATGATTACACTAAAAAATGGTTCAGCTACCCCAGCTAGACGTTTTGCTGGATTTCGTCTTCTAAGAAAATATAGCTGAGTTACCTTTTCTAGCTGTGTTGCGTATATATCTAGCTGATTTAACTAATTTTTCTATCTAGAAATTATCTAGCTAATTTATATAGATAATTTCTAGATTGTAAAATTTAGCTCAAACAGCTAGATATTTAGGTAACACAGCTACAAATTTAGGGCACACAGCTATATTTTTTTATAAGACGGAATCCAGCTAAACGTCTAGTTGGGACAGCTAAACTATTTTTTACTGCACAATTTTTGAAGACTTCCCAATGAAAAACTGAGATAGAGATGGTCTGTAGAGGTACCACCAAACAACCCCCCGGATAGATAGGTATACATTGTACCCTATACAAACAACTCTTGAGTCGATTATTTTGCCTGATCTCAGTTTACCTCATCTCACTGACAACACTACGTTCAAAGGCACACACGATGGTAACTGGAGCAAATTAATTATTATCTTCAGGTTTTTAAGGTCGCTGAATCCAAATCTGACGTCAGCATTCCAAAATAAAAAGTGGCGGATCCAATATGGCGGTACAAAAATTAGAAAACTTAGGTCAACTTTACAAAATTTTCCATATTTACATTTTCGAAGTCGCTTAATTCAAATCTGGCGTCAGATTTTCAGAATAAAAAGTGGCGGAACAAAAAGTTAAAAAATTCTGGAAACTGTACGAAACTAGTAATACTTACGTTTTCAAGGTAGCTCAATCTAAGTCTGACTTCACATGTTTTGTCACGTCATATATCTATTTAATATAACGTTTCTGTAACTAAAATTTCATTCATGCAATAATTGTTACAAATTTCAGAACTGTATCCATTTTCGAGCTGTAATTGTTTTTCTCAAGAAAGGAAAATGCCCTAAAAGAAATTTTTCAGTGTGAAGTTGAATTTGTGTATCATCCTATGGGATTAGCCATTTTCTATCGTGACGTCAGATTTAGATTCAGCGACCTTAGAAACGTAAGTATTACCAATTTCGTAAAAATTAGAGAATTTTTTCAATTTTCATTCCGTCATATTTGATCCGCCATTTTTTATTTTGAAATTCTGACGTTCGATTTGGATTCAGCGACCTTGAAAATGTAAATATGGACTATTTTGTAAACTTGCCCAAATTTGTTCAATTCTTGTTCCGCCATATTGGATCCGCCATTTTTTATTTTGAAATTCTGACGTCAGATTTTGATTCAGCTACCTGAATCAAATGAATGAAAAATCTGTTATAATATGGTGTCTTCCACCAGAAGAAACTTTTGTTTTCTAGTTCCAATACAATTTTGTCAAGAAATTACGGCCTTTTCTCGCATTTTCCAGGCCGGAAAATTCAGGAAAACTTTTCTCTATAATTTTTTCTTGTGGTGCATTTAGTGAGCTTTTATCTCGTTCAAGGAATATATCCATTTTGGTCAAATAGTTTGAGACATATTAGGCTTTGAAAGTAAATTTTGCAAAATATCCCACTGTGAGGCCCCTCCACTCGACTCTGGCTCGTGTTACGAATTTCATACTCTCGAAATCAGCCATTTTTCGTACTTTCCATACATATAAATATTCAATCTTATGAAATACGTTTTTCAGATCTAAAGAACTGCGTGGTGCGCATTGTGCGCGATCGTATCTCTTCTCATAATGCTTTAATAAGATTTTAATTCTTTTGAAAATTGTTTGGGCAAGAAAAACTTATTTGAAATTCTACAGAAAACTTTTTTATTTAACGCAGGTATGATTTACGCGTTTTGTCGGCGTCTTTTAGTTCTGAAAGCAGCCGTTTACATAACAGGAGGATCGAGAGCGAATGCGCATGAGCGCAGTACAATACTGATTCCATAATACTCTTAGGTGTATTATGGGATCATGATCATACTGCGCTCATTCGCATGCGTATTTGCAGTCGCCGCTGTACGATTATGGCCGCGTCAACCTAACCTCTAATTTCAGATGTGATAAATTTGTAAATCATACCTTTGTTACATAAAGCACACAATTTACTATTATAGTATATTGCACCGTGCTAGTTAATATTTGTAAAAAAAAACTATGTGATACAGACCTCGGCAGTATGTATTGGTTTCGATTAATAGCGCTCGGATTAAAATGAAGGACATTATTCTAATTGTAAGTCTAAAAAAATCCGTACTTGTTAGTGCTCTGATTGATGTGTAAATCTCCGTTGCACATTGCTAACGAGAGACATTAATTGTAGCATAAGTAATGTCAGTGTAAACACTTTTTCAAGTAGAAACAGTGGTACAGACTTGTATACAACTTGTACGTAAACGTTTCATAACTCTGCCATCCGGACGAAGAAACTCACTGTCTGCGTTTTTCTGTAAGCTTACCTACCCTATAAAAAAACGTCAGACTGAAAAGTATTCATAAGTATTGCACATTGAATGCAAGGTTGTTGAAAAGCAGATTTCCAGAGAACATCTCGTGAATGCGATTCAATACTTAGCAGTCGCATATTTTCTGCTTCGCATTCCATCGCATTGCGATCAATGTTTCGCATTAAATCGCATTCTATAGCATAGAAAAATATTTGAACTCTGACATTAACACGCATTGAACGCAAAATCTCTCACTTCGCATTCAGACATATTAAAGGTTTAGACGTTACATGCGAACTCTCGCAATAAAAATTATTGTGCTTCCGTCCTAATCCGAGGTTGAAGCAAAGCAGATTTCCAGAGAACAACTTGTAAATGCGAAGCAATACTTTTTAATCTGACATTTTTTTCAGAGTATTAAAAAAAAACTAATTGGGTCGAATTGCCATAAAAAAAAGCTGGAGCAGATAATTGCTTATAAAATTTGTTCATAAAAACAAAATTATATATTAAATTTCATTCAAATTAATATTTTCATCCAGTTATTTATTTATAATAGGACAAATATACTTTTGTGAAGAATTCCTTAACCTACGAGAGAACATTTAAAAAAAATAATTTAAATGGGCTGCGGCAGTTCGATACCAAATTTTATTATCTTTCATTAAAAAAAAGATATTTGAATCGAATAAAAATTGTCCGCTGAAAATCACAGTTGTTCCACAGCCGCATTTTTGCTCCGCTGTATGTCCGCGAGAAAAGTATCTGATAGGTATTGGTTCATTTATTGTAATTGGGCCAGTACACGTCAGGAATGTCAGGATCTGCAATTCGTCGTTTCACTTAAATAAAACTTGCCCTCATCAGTGACACACGAACTGTCGTCCATCTAACGCATGCTTCCGATTGGTTAATCTGTAATTGTTAATTACTCATTAATTATTAATTTTACAACAAATTTTTTTTATTATTTTCAACTTAATTTTTTACGAGGAATTCAAAAATATAAAAATGTACCTTGGATACTAGGACACCCTGTATAAAATATCTTATGAATTATGCGGGAGATCAATAGTTGAATTCATAAATAGCAAGTGGTAAAAAGACAAGTGTTAAAAAGCAAGTGGTAAACTCGTTTTTAATATTGCCACTCATCAAAAAATACTACAGAACTTTTGCCTCAAAACTTTTTCTTTAATTATTCAGTTCGTACTAATATCCAGCTCGTGCTGGTTTTTCCTAATGACAATTATTAATTACACCAGCACACAAAAAAAAGTGGTCTGCCCGGTGGACTACACCGGCACATCTATATGTTTTTGAGGTCGCTGAATCCGAATTCGGGGTCCAAATACCCAAGTGAGCTGATATTTTTCCGAAAAACGCAAAAATAGACGTAAAATCGACGAAAACAGCGATTTTTCTTGTATATTTTTACAAAGAAAAAAATATCTTCATGCCCGGTGGACTTAACCAGCATATCTATATGTTTTTGGGGTTGCTGAATCCGAATCCGGGGTCCAAATAACCCAGTTGGCTCATATTTTTCCGAAAAACGCAAAAATAGACGTAAAATC
>JAABKJ010009085.1:0-11289 GCA_011634705.1 Andricus grossulariae
AACGAACATGGTTCGTTTCTCGAAGTCAAGAAGAACTACGTCAGGCCTCGAGTGCGCAACAGAAACAATTGTCGAGAGTATGAAGTTCCACTTCATACTCACACTTATACACACTCACACTATAGACACTTCTCATTCTCGACAATTGACTCTATTTCCCTAGGAACGTTTAGCGGAGCGATATTTGGGCTGATGTTGTAAGAGTGACAGAGATGGTAATAAAGCACTCTTAGTGTCGCATTGTGCCTTTAATGTAGGTCGTTAAATGACCATTTTGCTTCTACCTAATTCCTCCCTTAACACATATCCTGGACAACAACCAGGCCACGCCCATTACCCATCTCAGGAATCTTTCCTGCAAACTTTCCACTCTATTGTGCTCCTTCTCCGAACCTGTAGCCGAACTCCTCGTTTCTCTCCAAACCAAAAACCTAGGTAACTAAATTCAATCACCTGTTCCACCGTCTTTCCGTACATCTTCCATTCATATTCTACTTTTGTCCTTCTTTTCCTAAAACACATAATCTTCGTCTTATTTACATTTCATTCAAGTCTTTAATTCTCACATACACCTCGAACGCTCTTATCATTAAACTTATCCCTCTCTCGTCATCTGCTAGTAAGACTACATCGTCTGCGTATTCTAAGGAATATACCTTGCTATTTCCCAGTAACGTTCACCCTTTTCCTTTCTTCTCCAGTTTCTCTTCCAAATCTGCTAACAAGAGACTGAACAGTAGTGGACTGAGCGAACACCCTTGCCTGAAGGCCTTCCACTCGAGAAAGCTGAGTTCACCAAGTTGAACGCTGCATTGAAATTAACAAATAGGGCCACTAAATTCCCTTTCTTCCTTCCTAAGTTTCTACTCACTAGATAATTGAGTACATAGATGTTGTCTATCGTTCCGATGTCCTTCTTGAAGCCCGTCTGATTGTCTCGAATGATCCTTTTCTCTTCTCGCTCCCTTTCTGAGTATCTCCGCATATATTTCTCAGCTCAGCGACATACCATAGGTGTTACTCCACTATATTCCTCCACCTTCTTGCCCTTACTTTTCATAATTATTGGCACCAACAAACCTGTCCTCCATTCCCTAGGCCACTCTTCTCCTCTCCAAACCTCGTTACAAACCCTCCACATTTTATTTCTCACCCCTTCCCCTTTAAATACCACAACCCCATTTTCTATATTGTCTGCTCCCGTTGCTTGTTTTTTTTAAGGCCTCGCTATCGCTGTATTCATTTCCTCCATTTTTAACCTGTTATCAGTGACCTCTTCTCCTCTTATCACCCTCCTTATGTCACCTACTACCATATTTTTCACTCCTCCCAACAGACGCTTAAAGTACCAGGTTCACTCATCCATCTCGATTTCCTCGTTAATGCCCTTTCTTTCTCCTCTTTCCCTATCAATCACTTCTTATTCCCTCTCTTCCCTTATCGCATTTTCCACCTCTTCTATATACCTACTATTCTCCAACTGACTTTCATCTTTTAATAATCTTCTGTGTTATCTCTTTCTCCTATTATATTCCTGTTTTCCTATCTCCTCTTTTCTCAAATTTTTTACACATTTCTTCATTCTCCTTTTCCTCTCCTTACAATCAGCGTTTTAACATCCCCTTTTCATTCTATCCCCCTTTTCTTTTGGCCTTACCTCTTCTTTTATCCTCTCTGTTAGTTCCTTTAGTTTTTCGAGTCCACGTCTTGTCCTTCCGAGCCCCTGATCTCCTCGTTCTCCATTCCTTCCCTGAATTCTCTCAACTTATCTCCAATCCGTCTACCCATTTTCACTTTTCTTTCTCCAGTACCTTCCTTCCTTCCGCTATGCCAGTTCCATCCTGAACATTTCAGTGTCGCTATTACCGGGAAAGTGTTCCGAGCCTATTTCATTAACTACAACCACTTTATCCATTCGTTTCCTTATTCTTTCTTCTGCCAGAATCAAATATATCAATGTTTCCCCTTTACCTGTAAGCTTCACTTCCCCTTCTTCAACTCTCTTTATATTTCCATTGCAAATTTACCACCCATCCTCACCTAAAAGTTCAAAAGAGGTTTACCCTCCCGGTCCACCTCCAGTTACTTCGAATTTCTCCAAAATCGATCGCTTTCTTCATCCCATCCCCCCCCCCTAACTCTCCTGTCCATGCGTTTAAATCTCCAATTCTTCATTCCTTTCCTCCATCCATTTACTGATTACTCTTTATCGTTCCTCTTCTCCTATACACACAAGCAATGACCACCCTCTCTCTTCCTACAGTCACTTTTCTCACCATAACCCTCTCCACCTTCTCTTTTCTCTCTTCCACTCTTGCATCTCTCATCAGTCCCATTTTTGGGGAAATGTTACGGAATGGTATAGATGCTTGTTGAGAATTATCTGACGAAGAATTTCCATGTATCAGATATGCCAAAAAGTTCACGCACCACAAAAAACAAAACAAAAACGAAATTTGTAAATTTAAAAAATTATAACATTAAAAATTAAATGATTAAATTTTTTTTCAAACTCAACACTTCTTAAATGAAAAGTTTAAAAACTTGTAGATTGAGCTTTTAAAGTCGCAGATATCACTCAGTCTTTTCAAAACCTAAAATCACATATGGTCATAATTTCAATTGGGACGATGTTAAGATCTTTATCACGAGAGAAATAAAAAAGAGAAAATTCAATATGAAATATTTCAGACTGAAACAATATTTAAAATCGGTAAATTGGTTGATTACTGTTGATCAACTTTAAACGTTTTTTAATAAAAAATATCCCATTTCGAAAGATTTTTAGTTTTAATTGTTTTAGTCTTACATGTAAAACATTTTAGAATTACTCGTTGTAAACTGAATAATTGCATAATTGAAAGAGTTAACAATTGAACTTAACATTGAAAAAAAGTTGAAGTGGAACTTATTTAAAATTATATTATATCGCGTTATAATTAATTTGTGATATTTCATGTAATTAAATAGATTTTTATTTAAAAATGGTAAAATTCCCTGTGAAAAAAAAAATAATTTCACGGCCATTTTATGGGTTTCTCCGTTTCTCTGGCCCAGCAGCCACCCTGAAATAATTGAAATTTCAAAGTAAAAATGTGTATAATTCCACATTTTAATATTTTTGTATGAATTTGGCAAATTCACTATATTGAACATGGACTAACGGGCAGAATTGTATTACATTTTATTGTCACATAAGGTATATACTGGATATCCCATCTAAGTGCGGTTTCGGGTCTAGTCCTAAATGGCCTTCACTCAAATCGAACACAACATTCGCTCGGTTCGAACGTAAACATTCAGGGCCGTTTGACCCGTATGAAACATTTTTATTGGATTTGGACGCATGCTAACAGCTGACGCAACTAACGCGCTGAGAGTACTGCCGGCTTTGTCGCTACTCTACTCTGTCACACATGACTGAGTACCGCCTCTCTTTCGGTCCTGTGGTCCCCGCATTATCTAACTGCTGAAGACTTAAATTCTAGGAACGACATAAATGGGAGTAACTTAAATGGGATTCCCAGTGTATTTCGATTCAGTACGCCAAATATGCCGAAGTCGTTAGAAAATCAAAATCATAACCATGAATAATAATTAATGAAGATATTATTTATGAATATTGATTCTCCTAACCCGATTTTTACATTATCATCATAGGAAGATATTAGTTTTATGTGTCAACTGACTATTGAGGATTTCTTTGAATCTCCACGATGCGAGACCCCCTAAATAAATAAAAAAACAGGTTTTACGTTGGTGTCTGTCGACATTGTCGTTGTTGCACTGAAAAAATTGATTGCTTTAATGATCTTTCTGTTTAAATTATAAAAACCAATTCGATGTAAAGGCATCATGGAACCAAAAAAATCTTCTTGACGTCGAATTTGGAAAATTTTCATATTTTTAAGATGTGCGAAATTGCTTTTTTTTATAAAAACTGTTCCTTTGACTAAACAATGTGAACTCCTGCAATGCTAAGATAGCTTTAAAAAATGTATTTATCTTGATTGTTTGTAGTTTGACACCAATGTCATAGGTGTGAAGCAGACTCAACAAAAAATACAATTCTTCATTTCATTTATCTTTTTTCGATGAGTAAAGTAATCTGTTGGTATCGATAGACGAAAGTTGTTCACCAACAAAAAAAAAAGAATAAAAAATACCATGAAAAATAAAGTTTGTACTTTATTTTGCAATACCTGAATAAGCATTCTAGGACCGAGATCCAGAAATTAATATACAGTGAACTCTTGCTTATTTCAAGACTCACATATTTCAAGTCCCCCATGCTGAGATATTTCAGATTGCGCAGTTCCGTCTCCTCTTACCAGAGTACCTATACGGTCTCGCCTGCGTCAGTGACTGACCAATTAAAAAGAGGCCCGAGGAGCGGGAAGCCCACGTTGGTTTGAATTGAGTATTTTAGCATGACGTCATGGGTATGCATACAAGTCTTTGGAGAAGATATTAGAAACGTGAAACCAAGTCTCAGTCATGTTCCATTATTTTGTCGATTGACGACGTTTCAGTTTCACGAGGTAAAATAAAATATCTAAAATTTGAGGTTAGTGTATCAGATTGATTTGATCAGAATTTCAGCTCTTACAATATAATATAGAGCCTAATCCTTTGTTAAAGAATATATATTTAATTTCTGATGTGAAATACTATTTTCGTGTTGGTCACAGTGAAATATCCAGTCTTCCACTTTGTTTTCAATCGACTTAAATTTCGAAAATTTTCTAAATTCGCTTTAAGAAAATTATTGCCCGGTTTCAAAATTTTTTCTGAATTATTTTTCATTTTCCTAGAAAAAGTTCTATAGTATTTATGACAAAGTAAGGGCGTAATTATTACTGATGTTATCTCATATTCGCCATTTCGGAACAAATTCAGCAATTCTTTAAGTACAATTTTATCCGTGTAGCTGTGTAGATAATTTCCGACCTTCTTTAAAAACAGTGAATTATCGCATGATTAGATTGAAAGAATTATGTAACATTTTAATCTCGATAAATTATAGTTGCGGAAAATTCTGGATACCATCAAAGCCGATTGGAATGTTCGAACAGAACGATTGGAACTAGAAATTCTGAAAAATTATGCAGAGGCTGGAAGGTTTTACACCTGGTTATATACAGGTAAACTTTCAAGAATTCCAATAAATGATAATTAAATAATACGTAAATAGATAAAATTTACGATAAGTAAACGTACAACAGTTTAATTAAACTGGTCTACAAAATATCACACTAACTATTTATTTAAAAAAATGCATTCATGGTGCAAAATGATATTATAGAACACGTATTTTTCAATAATACGGCACAAGTTTTGGATACATCTATTAATTGTTATCTGATGAAAGTGGAAGTAACTCAATCATTTATTTATTTAAATCTAATTTAAGGTTTAGGTTATCTCGTGCGTTAGATGTCGGATAGGTACCGCTTTAAGTGGTGCTTAGACAATGCTTCTTGTTTGGTGGTCATTTTCAAAAATAGAATGATTTATATACTAATTAGTTATTTAATTCTTTACTGGACGTGACATGATGCAGCATCCAAAGACCCCATCTTAGCGGTAGCTTCAACGGAACGTAGATGAAAAATTCGGGTTTTACGAGGATCGTTATGTTTGCAAAGATAATCACTATAGTTTGGATAAACTATCCTCTAGGCATGAATGTGTCCTGTTTGCAGAGAATTACCCGTAAAGTAGAACTTTTATGTTTGCAGTTAACGTTAGTTCAACGGTTGCCACAGTGATATTAATGTCATTGACAAATCCAGTGCTTGACATATTGGTTCCTCTAAACGAATCACGTATAAGAGAGCCAGTTTATGAAGCTGTACTTCCTTTTAACCAAACCAAACACTTTTATTGGACTTTTCTTTACAGTGCCTCTACTGCAATGTATAACGATATAGTTATATCCAGTTGTGAATCATTGTTTGCAGTCACGACATTACATGCGTGTGGATTATTTTCTATTTTCAGGTAAGCATATTGTTAGCATATATTTTTTACATAATTGAAAAATCATTTACATTATGAAGCTTATTATTTGCAATATTTTTATTGAGGGCTATCACTAACCCATTAAAAGGCAATTAACTCTTGCTTATGTCAAGACGCACTTATTTCAAAGCTAACCTATTTCAAGCTGGGATTCATGCTTCATGCTGGGATATTACAAATCGTGCAGTTCGGTCGCCTATCGCCACGGTTTCTGTTCGGTCTCGCCCACATCAGTAGCTGACCAATTAAAAAGAGGCCCAAAGAGCGGGAAGCCCTTCTTGGTATGGATTGAGTATTTTAGCATGACGTCATTAGATGCACACGAGTTTTCGGAGGGAATATTTTAAACTTAAAAGTAAGGCATAAATGTACGAATAGTAATATTTGTCAAGTGTAGAATGTATTTTTTCAGTCATGTTGCATTATTTTGTCGATTGACGATCTTTCAGTTTCACGAAATAAAAACCTATCTTATCATGATCGTGACTTCATGCTACAATACTCAATATTTCGCGAAATATTTGAGTCCTTTTTTGATTCTATTATATTTATTTTTAGAGGGAAAATTGTACTATTTTAAGGAAATGTTATATTTGTCACGCCGTACGTCAACATAAACACTTGAAAAACACTGGCATGCATGATGCGCAAATGCGTATATATGCTTGCAGCGCGCGCATGGATACAAGGCTGCAGCAGCCCATGAACTTCGCTTGACGAAATCACCCCACGACTCGCGGTTGAGGAGGGGGGCCCTCCAACCTTGACATACCCAAATTTTCACGTTTCGCGGCCTTTGAAATAGGCAAGAGTTCAGTGTATAATAATTGGAATATTCCTATATAGTTATCGGTTGAAGAGAATTGCAGAGCAGTTGGATGTCAGGCAAATTTACGAGGATCAAAACATGCCAGATTCAATTTTCCAAGAACTGATTCATATAATTGAAGGTTACAATCATGCGCTTACGTAAGGGTAATTCACATAATGCATATTAAACAACGTAGGATGCACTACATTTTTTAACAAAGTTACAGAACTAATATAAATTTAATAAGGTCCCAAAAATTAAGGCTGTTTTAGGACAAATTAAGGGAAAAACTTTAGAACAGATAGGGTAGATCCGGGAAAAGTTGCATCGGCTTAGCATTATTTTTTCTGTAAAAATTTATTGAGTGGATGTTTTTCTTAAATTGAAAATTCCACATTGAGGACTTTTACTCGTTGTCTTAATCTATGAAAAAAAAGATACTTACGAAGGACTTCCACGTTCACACCGTATATATATAAAAAGTATAGATCTGCCAGCCTCGGTAATTCACATGCGCTTTCTATATTTTTATAGATAGAGTATAAATTCTTAATTTCGTGGTAACTATACTTTTTTTCTGATAGGATACACCACGATATTCAAAATCTCTCATTATTGTATTTCACATTTCCATATGCATGAACTATTTCAATAAGATAATGATTTTATAATTGAATTATTTCCAACAAGCAACAGCGTATACCGCAGTAGAGTTATCAACAGTTGAAAAAATAGTGTTATTCTTTCGACGAAAAC
This sequence comes from Andricus grossulariae, assembly GCA_011634705.1. Classification (NCBI taxonomy): domain Eukaryota; kingdom Metazoa; phylum Arthropoda; class Insecta; order Hymenoptera; family Cynipidae; genus Andricus; species Andricus grossulariae. The sequence goes on from JAABKJ010009085.1 coordinate 7,592, forward strand.
GTGGGTCAAAATCAATCGACCCTACTCTTTCGAGCATTATCAATTTAAAGCTGAGCGTAGTGTGAAGATCATTTGGCAATCTAGCTGAAATTAAAAATGTCCAAATTTCACTGATACCAAAAACACATTTTTTCCAAAAAATTTCGCTTGCCTATTTTTTTCCACTGTAGGGCAATATAGACAACTACGTTATTTAGTAATTTTGAATTTCATTTGGTTAAAGATATTTTGGCTTTAACGAATACATTCTCTTTGCGTGACTCGCTCTTCGCACTGGATTATAGTTTGTCCAAAATACGAAAGTTTTTATATTATGTCGAATTTTATTATATTAAATATATGTGATCTTAATTTCTGTTACTCGGACCAGGACAGTTTATTCACATATTGCAAAATAAAGTACAAATTTAATTACTTATTTATATTTTATTTTAGTTACACTGCGGAATGTATGCAAACAATTTTTTTTATTATTTAAGAATTTCATTTTTACCTCTTTTTTACATAGTTTGGCTGCGAAATGGAATTTCCTATTTGAATAATATTTTTCATGATTAAAACAAAAACTATGTCCTTCATACCAAAATAGTGTAAGTTAAATGTGTAGATCCATTTGAGAGGTCCAATTTCTTTTCTCAACATTTTTTGTGTATATCGTGTCGTTTGACTCAAAATGTGAATTTTCGATTTATCCTTAGATTTTTTAATGGGCGAAACCATAACCATTGGTCAAAGAAGGCGGATTAACGAACATGGATTTTTTGGGCCCTGGAAAAATATGATAAAGCGCAAATCAATCACATAATTTTTTAAGTTACCGTGCCTAAAGACTACAGACAGACAGACTGTCGTACAGACTTTTTTCTCAATCGGGGGTCTCAAAATGTGGATATTTGACGAAAACTGGTGATGTCAAATTTTACATAAACCTAATACCTTCACATTAGGATGAGAATGTAAAACCGTGTTATAAAATGAAAATAAAATCGAAAACTATAGGCCAATCAGATAGAGCGTGGAATGATAAATTTTTATAGAAACTTAAACAAATGTATCTCCAATTTTCATAAATCTGAAATAATTTTGTAATTTCTTATCTGAGTTTGTTAATTGAATATCCTATCATTCAAATTTTAAACGTGACGAAAATTTGTCCCCACTGATAAAAGGATCTTAAATCAAAACATTTTCTTTAATACCTTCTGATGTTCTTGAAAAAAATTAAAAAGTGTCAATAATAGAATTAAGTTAGGTAATACACAAGAAGTTAAGAAATTGAAATAAATTCTTCCCATTAGTGTGCAAAGATTTAATGTTTGAAAAAAATCGAAAATCTAAGGGACGTTTCAGAACAATAACTCTTTTGAGAATTAATAATACTTTGGAAGAACGAATTTATGATTTACAACTATCATACTTAATCAAACTTTGTATTTTTCTACAATTTTTTCATACGAACGTCCATTTATTACGTAAAGCTTTTTTTGAGAGGTGGGTGTCTGAAAAATTCTGCGAATCCTTACGAACAGAGGGGCGGTGGGTCTAGAGTGTGTCTAACGAAAGATTTCCACTTGCTAAATATAAAAAAGAACGGTATGTTAATTGCAACCAGTTTTGGTTTACTTTTCAAAACTATTACATATTATATTCATTAGTTTGTGACACATCTGTATTGTATTGTCCTCAAAGAGAAGTAACATAAAATATATCATTATTATATTCACTGTTTATCGTACTAAAATCTTGTGAGTCTGAAATTGCAAAAATCGTCCTTACGTAATATTAATGGACGCTCATTAAAGTATCAATTATACATATTTCATAGAAATTAAACTTTAAAATGAGCTTAAAATATGCTTTGGTAAAATATAAATATACATAAACATGAATTTTCAGCTTTGCCAGAACTCTGGACACTGTGTATTCGACGTTTCTTTTAATCACAGTTCTACTTAATGTATTACTTTCGAGTACTGCAGGATTCGGGGTATGCTTTTTATTTATAGATAAGTATAAATCCATAATAGCAGTTTCGTATCATTTGTGTGTACACTTACAAAATATATTTGCAATTTTCTAGATACTAACTTCACTCGGCCATTTGGATAATGTCATTAAATATGGAGCGTTCACTCTTGGTGTTTTTCTTCATTTTTACTGTATGACTTTACCGCCTCAAAAACTATTAGATCACAGTGCTGACCTTGCACGTAGTGCGTAAGTTAATGCCTAAATATTTGTCAAAATGTAAGAAAAAGTAAATTTGATAAATAGTATATACTGTGCATCATATGCGGAAAATTAGAAGTTCTGATCGAGTTTAATTAAGACGATCAATATAAGTATTCGTACGGAAAACTAATTTTATATCGAAGAACACATGCACAACGGTGCGAAATAGTAATTTTTCCAGTTAATCAAATTCAAATATTTTATTTATAAGTGCAGAAAGTAGTTAGTTCTGGAGGAGTAGAGAATGAAGAGAACGTTTGATTTGAGATACAAAAAGAACAAATTTCGTCGGTCTTCCTGTGGCGTACACTTAGCCGGGTGAAAAAAAGTATGAAGAGTGCGAATGAAAATTTTGTTTAAAAAACAGTAGTGTGATTATTATTATGACGCGGTGTATATTTATTCCAAGCGGGCTGTACAATGTTCAGTTTAGTTTATACTTTTACTTCGTGGGCACTTTCCGCATGCTAATACGACAGTTGGGAGCATTTTTTTTACATATTTTTAAAAGAAAAAAATAAGATTTTTTAATAATATTGTATCTGTAGTCTTATTTATACATGCTTCATTATTGTATATGTTTTTCAATTTAGATATGATGTTCTCTGGTATAAATTACCTAATAAATCAAGAAAAATATTATTATTTTTAATAAAAAGAAGCCAGAAACCATCCAAACTGACGGTTGGAAAGCTTTACAACATGGACATGGAAACTTTTTCTTCGGTAATTATTGAATGAATTCAAGAATTTTGTGCGTAAAAGAAGTTAATTTTCAATTTGGGAACAATTTAAAAAAACATCTCGTACCCATTATTATATTTGTTACAAGCAGATTAATTTTCAAGATGTTTTTGGATCTGGACTAAAACCTCAAATATCTATTTTTCCATAGACTTGATTATGTAATTTATTCAGAAAAGTTTCAGCCGAACTATAGACAAATTACTGAAAATAATAGTTGATCACAGCCAAAATTCTTTGATGCACATGTTGTATAAATACGTGAAATTTAGTCCAAGCACAAATCATGAAGATCAAGAAAGCAATATTTATATGAATTTACTTTAATGTCCTCAAGCTCGTTCAAACGTCAATGTCCTTCTTCACTGTGCTGTTTTCGATGCGTTAATGGTTTTCTGGTGCTAACGAAGGAAGTTCAGGTTTAAAATACAGAATATATATTTTTGATCCTAATTTAATGCCAAGTGGTAATATATGATACGTATAATTTTCACAATAAAAATTTTGACACTACACAGACAAAATCTGTGCTGTGGAAAATACAAGCACCTTTAAATTACACATATATACCTTCAAAGTCAACAGCTAAACCAATAATAGAAAGTGATTTTCATGCACTTGAAACTCAAAATTCATTGATGAAAATCCATTTTCTCTTATTTTTTACATGAGTATTTTTTATTATATATTATATATTATATTATTATTTATATATTATATAT
>JAABKJ010009086.1:0-11289 GCA_011634705.1 Andricus grossulariae
ATGAATTTGTAACCAAATATTCAACATTTTCACCAAGCAGGTTAATTTTCTACCAAAAAAGATGAATTTGAAACCCAAAAGACGGATTTTCTACAAAAAAGTTGAATTTTGAACCGGTAAATAAATTTTTCTTCGAAAAAGTTAATTTTTAAGCAACTAGTTGAATTTTCAAGTGGAAAACACGAATTTTCAACAAAAAAGTTTATTTTTATCCAAAATTAGTTGAATTCAATCACAAAGGACGAATTTTCCAACAAAATAGTTTAATCCTCAAACAAAACAGATTAATTTGCAGCCTCATGGTTGCATTTTTACACGTATAAAGGATAAATTTTAAATAAAAATAGAATAATTAAATTTTTAGATAAAAAATTAACTTTTAATTTTAAAAAACGAACATTTAACAAAAGAGTTAAATTTGTTACAAAAAATATAATTCTCAATAAAAAAGTTAATTTTCAACAGTATAGTTTAATTTTCTACCAAATTGTCGAATTTTTAAGACAAAAATACGAATTTTCCACCAAGAAGATTAATTTTCTACCATGAAAGACGAATTTGAAACAAAAAATATGAATTTTCAATAAAAAAGTTAATTTTTAACAAAAATATGAATTTTTAACAACAAAGTTAATTTTCAACCTAACAGCCTAATTTTATACCATATTGTTGAGTTTTCAGCATATGAAGGATATTTTTTCAATTAAAATTAATTTTTGAAATTTTTAGATAACAATTAAGTTTTAAGCATGAAAGAAAAACTAATTTTTAATAACGAAATTCAATTTTCAAACAAAGAGGTTCTAAAAAAATTAATTTTTAGCAAAAAAGTTAAATTTTCAATGGAAAATACGAATTTTTTCACAAAAAAAGTTATTTTTAACCCAATAATTTAATTTTCTACCAAATTTTGGAAATTTCAAGCCAAAACTACGAATTTTCTACAAAATACATGAATTTTCAACCAAATACAATAATTTTTAACGAAATAATTGTATTTTCAACTAGAAAAGATCAATTTTCAATTAAAAAAATTATTTTTCAGGCAGAAATAAAATAGTGAAATTTTTATATTAAAAATGCGAATTTTCAAACAAAATAGTTAAATTTTCAACCAAGGAGACGAATTTTTAACCAAGAAGATTAATTTTCTAATAATGGAATAGTTGAATTTAAAACCAAAAATAGGAATTTTTAACCCGAAAATATACTAAATTTTCATAAAAATTATGAATCTTTCATTCAAAAAAATGAATTTTTCAAACACTAGTTTAAATTTGAACCAAGTACATGATTTTTCGACCAAAAAGATGAATTTTCAAACAAATAGTTGCATTTTCAACTAGACAAGATCAACTTTCAACAAAAAATGGAAGTTATATTTTTAGTCAAAAAAATTAATTCTCAACTAAAAAAAAACGAATTGCTAACAAAATAGTTGAATTTTCAACTAAAATGATGAATCATCGAAAAAAATGTATTTTTATGAAAGTAGTTCACCTTTCAACCAAGTAGTTAAATTTTCAACCAAAAAAGATAAATTTTGAACGAAAAATGTAATAGTTTATATTTCATCCAAGAGGTTGTGATTTAAAATCAAAATCTGCTCAATTCAAAGAGAAAATATTTTTATTTAAGTATAAAACAGTTTTATTGAACCAACAAAAAACCACATACTTAAATTTTCAACTAAAACCCATCAATTTTTAATCAAAAATAGAATAGTTAAATTTTCAATTAAAACAATTCATTTCAAACCCAAAAACTAATTTTCAAAAAAATAGTTGAATACAGTAATATAAAGCTAATTTTACAAATAATCATTGTTATTCAATTCAACATTGCAATTAAAAATAAGTTAGGCACGCTCTCGAAAAATTCCCTGAAAAAAAGCCTACAGTGTAAGAAACAGAAATTAAAAAAAAAACATATTATTCACTAAATAAAAAAAATTATGAAGTGAACAATTTTATTAATTACGCAGTTGGCTAACATATTAAATCAAGCCAAATTAATTATACTTTTTATTATGTGGTCCTAATATATGACGTTCTGATACATCGTTTTACGTATTTTATTACATGTATAAAAAGTATTAAAAATAAGTCAAAATTCTTCATTATTTATCGCAGGCTTCGAAGCTTTCCCCCTATTTCCCTCTCTCTTCCCCAATTTCTCGTTTTTCCACTTAATTTCAAATTAATATAATAGAACCAAATAAAAAAATCCCAGTTTTTGGTTCAAAGTTCATTCCTCTTCATTATATTTTTGTTGAGAATTCACCTTTTTTGGTTAATAATTTAATTATTTTGTTAAAACTTCAACAATTTTGTTAAAAAGTCATCGTTTTTGGTTGAAAATTAAAATTTTTGTTAAAAACTGATATATTTTGTTTTAAAATTTAACTGCTTTGTAGGAAATTCGTTTTTGGCTTGAAAATTCAACAATTTGGTTGAGGATTAAACTATTTTGTTGAAAGTCGTATTATTTGGATGGATTTAATTGTCCTTCCATTTAAAATTAAAAATTTTGTTGTTTAAATATAAACTATTATATTTTTCATTGATAATTCATCATTTTTTGTAGAAAATTAATCTTCTTGATTGAAAACTCATTTCAATAATTTATTTAAATTAATTTTATATTTGAAATTTGCATCATCAAAAACATCACGAATTCTCAACGAAATAAATAAATTTTTGACCAGTTAGTTGAATTTTTTAACTAAAGAATATCAATCTTTAATCAAGTATGAAATAGTTGAAAATTCTTTTTTAAAAATTAATTTTGAAACAAAAAAATTTCTACAGAACAGTTAAATTTTTCACCCGAAAATACAAATTTTCAAGGAAAAAATTAATTTTCAACCAAACAGTTGAATTTCCAACCTAAAGAGATGAGTTTTCAACAAAAAATGTAATAGTTGACAAAATACTTAAATCCTCAACTAAAACATTAATTTCCAGTCAAATACATTTTTAAATAAAGAAATTGATTGACTACCAAAAAAGATGAATTTTGAACAAAATACATACATTTTTAACCAAATTTGCATATTTGGCTCAAAAACATAAATTTTTAACCAAAAATAGAATAGCTACATTTTCAGTTACAAAAATTAATTTTGAACCTATTACAAAAACTAATTTTCAAGTATGGATTAGTTGAAAATTCATTTCAAAAAATTAATTTTCTATAAAAAAAAATTCTACAAAACACTTGCATTTTACACCCGAAAATACGAATTTTCAACAAAAAAGTTCATTTTCAACCAGACAATTGAATTTTCAACAAAAAATGTAATAGTTCACAGAATACTTGGATCGTTAATTGAAACAAATTTACTTTTAGCCAACAAAATTTTAACCAAAAAAATTGATTGCCTACCAAAAAAAGGCGAATTTTCAGCAAAAAATATTAATTCTTAACCAAATAGTTGAATATTTGGCTGAAAAAATAAATTTTCAACTAAAAATGGAATAGAATAGAATTTTTCGACATAAAATTTTGAAGCTTTTTAAGAATCTTCAAATTTTTTGAGAAAATAAAAACAATTTCCTAAGTTTGCTGGGCAAATTTAAAAAGATTTTTATGTCAAAAAATTAATTTTAAGAGAACATTTAAAAAGATTATAAAAAAATTGAATAATAAATGACAATTGAACAATTATTAATTTGGAAAATAATCGAGTAAGTTTAAAATCTATTTCGAAGCTTTGAAATGATTACAAAATAATTTTAAACGTGAAAAGATTTCAAAACATTTAAAACACAAAGTAGATTTTTGAAGACGTCGAACACAAAATTTATAAGCATTAGGAAAGGTTTCAAGTGAATAAAAAATTTGTAAAAAAGTTCCTAGAAAAACTAACAATAATTTTTTTTAAATTAATTTTAAAAGAATATTTAATAAGATTTCCAAAATTTTCAGAAAAGAATCTGGATTATTTTAAGCATTTTTTTTTACTGTTGCAGGATTTTCAAAAAATTGTAGGAAAAATTTAAGTTCCAAGATGATAAAATTATTATTCGATTCCTGGAAAATTTTCAAATGGTTTTTTTTAAATGTATTTTTAAGAGAATATTTAAAAAGATTTTAGAACAAATTTTAATGCATAAATTAATGTTTCTAGCTTGAAATTGCTTAAAAGGATATGATTTTGAAAATTTATAAATTTTTTTATTCATTCTTCAATTCATAACATTGAAAAATTTTAGAGGATTTTTCAAATCTAATGAGAAAAAAAGGATTAGATAAAAAAAAGGATACGGACTGGGATCCCTGAAATTACTCTATAAAACTGAATTAGTAGAAAACTACTAATTAGTATTAGTTTTCTACTAAATCAAATAGCGCCGATTTATTTACTGCTAATTAGTAAAAGTCTACTAATTCAATGTGTAAGATTTACGAACTAAATGAATTAGTAACTAGACCTATTGAAGGAATTGGTAATGCTATTACGAAGTTGTAGGTTCTTACAAATTTTTATATCATTTTAAATTTGTGCACAAGAAGAGGCACATCAATATTTCTTAGAATTAAGTCGAGTTTGGTGATTCTGGAGTACTTTTGCCAATTTCTGGCCACTATAAGCCTCGGAGATGTATAATTTTTCTGAAAATACATTTTACTTAACCTAACTTTTTTTAAGGACACTTTCCCAGTTTCCTTTGAACTATTCACGTATTTTCCATTATTAAACCAAAACTTATCCATTTTTAAAGAAACTAATCAGACAAAAATAATATCAGTGACCAAAATCATTTAACTTGCAATAAATTGAAGTGAGGATCCACTCGTCATGGCACTGGTGGAAGCTGTCATAAGAGTCCAAAGTCCAGTGATCCCAACTTTGACATGTTGAGCTACTGCGCTTGCCCGGCGCAGCGGCCCTCATTGGTCGCTGTAGGCGCGCGATTCAAGCCGGGTATAATTAACAATTATTGAAATTGAAGTAGATAATTATTATAAATCGCACATTAATATCAGAAATTACGTGGTTTGTGATGTAAGGCTAGAAAAAAAATAATTCGTATATTTTGTTAATAATAGCATGTTTTCTTTAAATTCAAAAGATAAATTTATATTTCATTAACAAAGGTTTTTGAAGAAACAAATGCTCATTTAACAATTTGAAAATACTTATTTATAATATTTTCAAATTTTTCTATATATTTATATATACATATTTTTAACCTTAATATATTTATGTAACCTATAAATGCATTTACGAACTTGAATGTGTTGTAGTTCTTATTTGAATACACACATTTTATCTTGAGTATATTGTGCAATTTATAATTATTATCTATTTTAATTTTCAATAATGGTTAATTATATACGGTTTGAATCGCGCGCCGACAGCTACCAATGAGGGCCGCTGCACCGGGCAAGCGCAGTAGCTCAACATGCCAAAGTTGGGATCACTGGTCCAATGTATTTTTGCCCAAACGATTTTCAGCGCTATCTCTTGTCTCGGAGGACAAACTAAAGTCCCACATAACCGCGAAATTTGAATGTCATATCATTTTCAAATAAGTAAAATAAGTTTACTATTTTCTACTTATTATCATAAAAGAAGGGAATAATGATACAAAATGATTAAAAGTATTAAATAATTCTTTTATCACATAAAATAGATTCGAGTCTTGTTTTAAAAAGATTTGAAAATAGAAAATGTCTGTAATGTTAGAATTTTGAATATTATATTGTTACTAATTCATTTAGTAACACAAATCTCAACATTTCATCAGACAATCAGTTTAGTCAGACACAATGCTACTAATTACATTAGCACAATTTCTACTAATCCGGATTTATGGATAACCATGATCACCTAAAAAACTGAGAAAAGAAAAAGCGATCAATTGGGTGAAAATTCTCGACCTTGGGTGCTTTAGTAAGGGAATTTTTAAATTTTAAGGGGGAAACGGGAGGAAAAGAGATTAGGTAAAAAAAGGGTAGAGACTGTGATCCCTGAAATGATGTTGAAAGTGCTTCTAAGGGAAATTAAGAACGCTTGTTATAAATCCATCAAGAATTTTTTGTCCAACTCCTTTGAACCATCTTGCAGAGAATATTTTTCTAGATGTTTCCTCTTTTTGTTGGGGCAATACTGGCCGCAGGGGTGCAAGTCAAGATCATAACGAGGATCACTTAAGAAGCTGAGAAAAATGAAACATCATCGTCTCTTGAGTCCTGAATGCAGGTATGAAATAATAAAGGAATCTGGTATCCGATCAGTGGCTAAGGGACCATTTACAGGTCTCTCGGTATGTATCGATCGTATGTAAGTGATTCTAAGGTTTTCTTGTCATGAAAGAGAAGCAGGTCCTTTTATAATGTAAAGCACGAAGGAAACCAGCCTGTGATAGAATACCGAGCCGGCTGCTATAATTGTTATTGCTGGTAATCAGCCGCGTGAGTCTTCCTTATAAAGAATTTAGCATCGAAGCGCGAAATGCGGCAATCATGCAAATGTCGGAAGCGCAGCTGCCTATATAAGAAATTTCAACTCCAGCTACATAAATTAGGTGTACAAGTCTTTCTCGCGTGCATTACAGGAATATAAACGGTTTGCATTGTACACTAGGGTGGTCCAAACATTTTGTTCTCCAGTTTTTATGAATAACGCCCGGAAATTTGTTTAAATCCACACAAAAATAAATCCATTTTGTTGTTGTTGAAAACAATGATATTTAGAGATAAGACCAATGGCAACATGTATTTCCCATAAGAAAAATATACGTTTTTTCACATTTTATTCAGAATCGTCCATATTAGCTGAATCGAGTTGAACCTCAACATTCCTCTTCAAAATTAGTTATAAAATACAAATGAATAATTAGTTTTCAAATATCACCCCCATAAGTCTGTTTTATTGGATTCCAAAAAACGCTATAAGTGACAAAATGGGTTTTGCGAGTTTTTGGCGCTAATAATGATTTTTTTACGTTTTTTAAAATGCAAGTGTACGAGTATACACTTTTTCCAAATTTTTGAATCCAATGTGAAATATGAGTCGACGGCACGTAATATTTTTTCGACTTGGTTATTTTTACTGCGACTGGGCGTTGATGAAGTACTTGCCACTGAGACAGTGAGCAAGTAATCTCTTTGTTGCATCAAAAAACCGCATTAATAAAAAAAGAGTGTACTTTCTTTGAAGGAAACGTTGTATTACACGTTTCAGTGAACCACCGTTGGGCCTGCCTCCTTTAACTCTTTCTGCTTCTCTTTTTTAAAAACCTCTTTGTGGTTTCATACTATAAACATATGACAAAGTGGATTTCACCTCAAGTGTTAAAAAGAGTTTATTTGCTTTTTCGCTTCGAGAGATGTCTACAAAAGTCAACGAGTGTGTCTATTTACTTTCCCCAAACACTAGAAGTCTCAGACGCAGAAAAAAATTCTGCTAAGCCTACCGGATTTTTAGTTAAACAGGGTTTAATCTTGTAACATTTCTGAAATAGAATCTTTGATAAATGGGATAAAATAATTTGGAATTAAAATTTTTAAGAATTAAAATTTATTTATTTACACCAAAAAAGCGGATTTGTGCACCATAAGATCAATTTTCAATTAAAACGAATGAATTTTCAACAAAACAGATGAACTTTCGATCATCAAAGATTAATTTTTAACAAAATACTTTAATTTTTAAGAAAACAGTTCAGTCTTCAACCCATAAAGTTGAATTTTAAACAAAAAGATTAATTGTCAATGAATAATATAATAGTTGATATTTCAGCAAAAAAAAAAACATTATTAACAACGTTGTTACATTTTTAACCAAAGAGTTGCGTTCAGAACAAAATAATCAAATTTTCAACAAAGTAGTTTAATATTTAACCATATAGTTAAATTTTCAACCTAAAAATTAATTTTTAACCAAAAAGACGAATTTTAAATGAAAAAGATTAATTTTCTACAAAAAATACGAATTTTCAACAAAATTACACACATTTTCAAATAAACAAAATACCTAAAATTTCAACGAAAGAGTTGAATTTTCAACAACAACAAAATATATATTTTTTTTTAATAGTGGAATTTTTAACCTAATGGTTAAACTTTCAACCTACAGAAATGAATTTTCAAACAAAAAGACGAATTTTCAATAAATTAGTCCAATGTTTAACCAAAGTGATGAACTTTCAACCAAAAATATGTATTTTCTACAAAACAGTTGAATTTTCAACCCACAAACATTAATTTTCTACCAAAAAGACAAATTTTCAACTAAAACAATGAATCTTCAATTTAAAAAAAAAATGAATTTTACATAAAGTAGTCCAACATTCTATCCAGAAGTTGAACCTTCCCCACAAAAAGACGAATTTTAACAAAATAGTTAAATTTTCAAAAAAAAAGTTGAATTGGCAACAAAATAATTAAATTGTTAACAAAACAGTGGAATTTAACACCAATATTTAAACTTTCTACCTAAAAATATGAATTCTCAAACATAAAGACGAATTTCCGAACAAGAAAATTAATTTTTCACAAAAAAAGATGAATTCCCAACTAAAGAGATCAATTTTCCACAAAAAAATGAAAAAGTTATATTAGCAGTAAAAATAATTAATTTTCAACAAAAAAAAACAACGAATTTTCAACATACTAGTCCAATTTTCAACCAAAGAGATGAATTTGTCGCTAACATGATGAATTCAAAGAAAATAAATAATTTTGAAAAAAAAAATGAATTTTCAACATACTAGTTCAATGTTTAACTAAATAGATGAATTTTAAACGAAAAAGACGAATTTACTAAAAAAAATAGTCGAATTTTCAACCTGAAAACATAAATTTTCTATAAAACAATCGAATTTTCAACCTGGAAACATTAATTTTCTACAAAACAGTCGAATTTTTATCTTGAAAACATTATTTTTCTACCAAAAAGACAAATTTTGAACTAAAATGATTAATATTTAATTTAAAAAAAAAAGTTAATTTCATACAAAATAATTCACTTTTCTACCTAGAAGTTGAATTTTCCCCACAAAAAAATTAATTTTCCACAAAATAGTTAAATTTTTAACCAGAGTTGAATGTTCAAGAAGATAATTAAATTTTCAACAAAATAATTTAATTTTTAACAAAATAATTAAATTTTCAACAAAATAGTGGAATTTTTAACCCAATGTTTAAATTTTTAACCTTGAAAGAGGAATTTTCAACTAAAAAGACAAATTTTCAACTCGGAAGATAAATTTTTCATCAAAAATGGAAAAGTTAAATTAGCAGTAAAAAGAATTAATTATCAACAAAAAAACGAATTTTCAACACCAATTTTCAACTAATCAGATGAATTTTTAACCAAAAATACCAATTTTCTACAAAACAGTTGAATTTTCTACCCGAAAACATCAATTTTCTACCAAAAAGATAAACTCTTAAATAAAATGATGAATCTTCAATTTAAAAAAAATTCATTTTATATAAAGCAGTTCAATTTTCTACCCAGAAGTTGAATTTTTTACACACAAAAAAACGAAATTTTCACAAAATAGTTCAATTTTCAACAAAGGAGTTGAATATTTAAACAAATAGTAACATTTTCAACCTGATACTCAAATATCAATTTTCAACAAAAAATGGACAAGATACATTTTCAGTTTAAAAAATTCATTTTAAACCACAAACAAAACGAATTTTCAACAAAATAGTTAAATTTTCAACCAAAGAGATTAAATATTCACTTTTTTGGTTGAACATTCATAATTTTAATTGAACCTAAAGAGAAGATTTTAACTGAATATTTTAATTTTCAACCGAACAGTTAACATTTCTACCAAATTGTTAAATTTTCGAGCCAAAAAGACCAATTTTCTACTCCCAATAAATTTTTTAACTGATAATTCAATTATTTTAGTAGAAAATCTGCTTGAAAATTCCACAATTTGGTATAAAATTCAACTGTCTTGTTGAAAATTCGTTTTTTCTTTCTTAAAAATTATTTAATTTAAATTAAAATTCAAGTACCCCATTTTTGGTTAAAAATTGATATTTGTTAATTTTTAATTTGTTAAAAACTCGTTTTTGGTAGCAAATTCAAGGTTCAAGTCAACTACAGAAAACGAATTTTCAACAAAATAGTTGAATTTTTAACCAAAAATATGAATTTTTAACCGAGAAGAATAATTATTTACCGAAAGAGACGAATTTTTATTAAAATTCATGAATTTTTAACTAAAAAGACGAATTTTTAACTGAAAACGGAATACTTAAAATTTAAGTTAAAAAAATTATTTAAAAAAAAAGAATTTTGAACAATATAGTTAAATTTTCAACTAAAGAAATGAATTCTCTGCCAGAGTAGTTGAATTTTCGATCAAGAAAGACAAATTTTAACCAAAAATGAAATAGTTCAATTTGCAATTAAAAAAAAATTTCAAGAAAATAGTAAAATTTTCAACTGAATCTTTTACAACTAAAATCGAAATTGATTAACCAAAAAACTTATTTTGTAACAAATTAATTCAACTTTCAACCAAGTAGTTGACTTTTCAATTGAAAAAGATGAATTTGCAACTAGAAATGGAATGTTTAAATTGTTGTTAAAGAAATTAATTATCAAACAATTAAAAACGAATTTGGAACAACATACTTGAATTTTTAACCAAAGAAATAAATTTTCTACAAAAATACTAAATTTGCAAATTTGAATCATTTTTGGTACGAGTAAATTATACTTTTCGTTGAGAATTCATTTCTTTTGGTTGAAAATTCATATATTTGTTAAAAATTCAACTATTTTGGTAGAAAGTTCAAATTTCTGTCTATTTTGTTGAAAAATCGTCTTTTCTGGTTGACAATTCAACTATTTTGTTAAAAATCGTCTTTTCTGGTTGAAAATTCAACTATTTTGTTAAAAATGTATGTACTTTGTTGAAAATTCGTACTTTCTCTCGTACTTTCTGGTAAAAAAAAAATTAATCTTTTTGATTGAAAATTCAACTATTTGGTTAAAAATTTACATATTTTGTTAAAAATTAATCTGTTTTGTTTGACAATTCAACTAAGTTGAGAATTCGTCCCTTGGTTAATACAACTGTTTTCGATTTGAAATGAAAATTTTGTTTTCGGATAAAATATTATCTATTACGTGTTATGTTGAGATTTAATATTTTTTTGTTGAAAATTCAACTATTGGGTACAAAGTTGAATTACTTCGTTAATTCATAAGCAGTATATATATAATTAAAAACTAAAGTTTAACAACCACCGCAGGGTCCCACTGGGAGTAACTGTCATCTAAAAAATGACATCGGCTCCCAG
>JAABKJ010009087.1:0-11288 GCA_011634705.1 Andricus grossulariae
GAAAGCGAATCGTGAAGTCGGGGTCGGGCCTCGGGCGAGCTCGGCTTCGTGCTCGTGCCTCGTGCATTTTCGGCTTTGCATAAGGCTGGCCGACTCACCGACGCTACGCTTGCAATTATTCTCCCAGATGGGAAAGTGGTGGGGGCCGAAAGATCCCACGTTCTGGAGACACTGACCCAGGAGGTCCAGTATTTGCGCGTTTTTTTCTAGTGGTATTCCCAGTAGGCCTAGTCCACTATCTTCTGTTACTGCATCTTTTTCAATTTTCTTTAATGGAAGTTTTATGGAATATTCATGAAATGGAATGTTTATGCAAGTAAGTAACCTTTGAGTGAAAAAAGTAAGAAAAAAATGTCTCGTCAAACTAAAATATTAGAAGAAAAAGACAGAAAATGTAAATTTGTTAATTTGTGTCATACCTAAATTTGCCAAAAAGAATGCGTTTTCTTTTTTTATTCTTTAATGCTCTTTTTATGAATGAAAGAAAATACGTGCATATTTCCAAATACATTTTTTGTTTTACTTTTAACACATCCTGACACATTAGCTATTTTTATATGACATTCAAGAAGATTTTGTTTACAAAAAGACAAAAGGAAAGTGATACAAAAATATTTCTTTGAAATATATCTGTAAAAAATGACGAAATATGCACTTTTTTAATGTGTACCTACAACTCTAAAAAAGAAATTTTGTTGTCTTTTTATTTTTCAATGTTCTTGTTAAAAAAGTAAAGAAATACGTACATATATTTAACTTGCCAACCAAAATTTTATTACATTTCTTGCCAAGTCTGTGTGGACGGATTTTTACGGATCTTGTATAAAAACGGCTCATTTTTCAGGATTCGTAAAAAGTAGAAAAAAAATGGGTCTGAAACTTAAAAATAAGTGTCTCCTTGATTTAAGAAAATAACTTAAAAAATAAGAAACGCAGAATATTTTTTTGACAAATGTACGTACAATATAACATTTTTCTTCATTTTTGGAAACATTCTATTTGGAGGAATTTTTTTTTTGTATATTTTTATCCGTATATGGTTAAACTTCACTAAAAAAAAATTTAAATTCTCGTTCCTTATAAAAAATTCAAAATTTGAAACTTTTCAATTTATTTGCCTCGCAGTGAGAAATTATTTAATTTGTTTTTAATGCCACAATACTTTATTAATAAAAAACGTCTACGTACTCACTACTTTTATCTCTTCATTATTAATTGTTCTCGTCGTTGTTGCCCACTTCAATGAAAAGCCTTTCAATGTTTTGTTATATTTGGGGTTCCAGAAGGCGATATCTTTCTTCTTATTTCTGTGCATGCTTCACACATTTCTCCCATTAACTTCCGTCCACTTGTTCCATGGCATGCAGGCATAAATTTTGAACATCCTAAAGCTTAAATGTGTTATGTTTTGCCACATAATTCTTCACGTATGCCCAAATCAATTAAATGGGATTGAATTCGCAGTGGGTTACCGGTAGCCACAGTAGTTTCACGTCACCTTCCCGCATATCTTCAGCAATTTTTTTAAAGATATTTTTTCGGATAGTGGTAGGGACGGCACTTTTGTAAACGTTCCAGCTTCATCATCTGATCGTATGAAGACACGTGCTCTGGCAAAGGCACTTTGCGCATTTTAGCTCAATTTATGATGGCATCCTTTCTCCATGATTGCACAGGATTCCTGTATTCAGGATCAAGCATCGTGTGATACGTTGCTTAATCAAGGACTATTACCGATCCTGGGGAAGAAATCCACCTTTACAACCAATGTGCAAGATGATCAGCCTTTGTCCAGATCCAGAAGGCGTAGCGAAACCGCCAAGAAAACTACCAGCTTCCTGAACTCTATTCCGGTAATAATCAAAATTAGAACACTCTTTTTCTCTAATTTTCTCGACCCAACTATACTGCCGAGTATGATTTTTTCCGCACCAAGTTTCATCCGTGTAAAAGATATTGTAACCAGAGTCCCTATAATATCTAATTTTCCGAAGGTACTCAGCACGTTGCGTTGCTATTTTAGTGCTTTCCATCCAAATAGGCTTCTTAGAAAGCTTTGAGTATGAAAAATTCATAGCTTTTAACCAGCGTCACGTGTGGAAATTTTGTCATGGCGCTGGCTGGGCCCAAAATAGTAAAAACTTGGCCCCAAATTGGGGATTTAGACTGGACGAAACCACAAGTGAAACGACTAACCCGGCCAGAGCCTAACTTGCCGACCAACTTGGCCCCAACTTGGCTTCATTTATTTTTCTAGTCTCAGCCACATTATAACCAAAGATATTTTATAACTATACATTTTTTATTAAAAAAAAAAAGAAACATTTCAAGCCGCTGAACATTTTTAGAAAAATCTTATTCCTCAACCGGCTTATTCGTCGCCAGCCTCATCTTTCGGTTGCCATCCCAATCTTTGGAATTAGTGGAGACCTATGCTAACATGTGAAACGTAATTGAGGTTATGTTTTCCAAACTTTAAAATCAGGTAAAATACATGGAGGAACTTAATTTTTCTCCAAGAGGATTTATTTTGCACTTCAAATTGTCAAAAAAATTCACATTGTAATATCGCACTGAAATAAACTTCTTTCAAAGCGAATCAGAATTACGCTTGCAATTTTCAACCACGAAATTCACTTCTTCGATCATAGCGAAGTTGCCGCATTACCAAATAATGAATCGAAGAGACCGACAATTGATATTAGAGTTCGGCGCGCAAATTCAAATTTACACGAAACTAAATGAAAGCAATGGAGCCAGACGGTGTAGACGTTTTGAAAATTTAAATGATTCGATAATATAAATTGAAAAAGACGATCGTGACAGAACTGGTAAGCTTAATTTTAAATAAAATTATTTACAACTATTTAATTAATAAAATATTTAATTATTTGAAATTTGATGTTTTGGTAATCTACATTTTATAGATTAATTTTTTTTTTTTCATTTTTGATTTTTAAAGGATCAGTTAACTGGTCAGCTACTTTTCTGTAAACAATATTTCAGAAAGTGTAATTATCTAAAATAATGTATAGTTTATTAAATGAACAAGGAGTTATTGAACCAATTTTAATTAAATTTTTCAACGCGACAAGTACTTTTGACACACTTTTTTCACACTTTAATAATGAATACAGATGAAATCATAAAAACACTCCCGAACATAACCTCAAACCAACCTACTTGTGTTCAAGAGGTTCAAGATGGAGCCTGACTGAAAACAGATGCACCGCCAAGTTGATGGCGCTGCAATCAAGAGCTGTGAAACAGAGTTGGTTTAAGCTAGATTTAAGATATTAACCATGCTGTAGCCATAAAATAATTTTCCAAGTTGGGGCCAAACTTGTAACTGGGCAAACATTTGGCAATTTTCATACGGGATCTAATAGTTATTGTATTTAAAGAAAGGATAGGTTACGACTTTAGTAAAGATTCAACTTGTTTAACTCACCCCTATGTCCAGGAAGCTCTTCATAAATAGAGGGTGGTCTGAACTAATTTGACCTCCACTTCGAATGGTTCAACTTTTAGGGTTGATTTTTTGTTTTCAAGGGTTCACATTTGTATTATTTTTGATAATAGTGGCTTAGAAGAGCCGTAAGAATAAGCTCGTCTTTAAAACAAAATGAGTAAATGAGATAAAAAATTGTAACTCTAGTTCCAATATATGTAATGTTGTGTATAATATATTATAGTGATGTATCTTGTGGATGGAAAATATTTCAGTGAAAAAATAATAAATTAATTGTTAGACCAATAAACGTATGAAAAGATTTACAACCTCAAATTGAACTTTTATTCACAAAACAAATTTATATCCTAAATAATACATTTAGAAGACCTTAACAGGATGAACTCTCTCATAGAACATGAAATTTATCCTCTTCCTCTCTATAATAAATTTTGTAAAAATTATGAGAACATATTATATTAAATGAAAAAGATGAAATAATAATTTAAATAATAGTCACTTCATTTATAACTGAGCTGACGTCCACCAGATGAAATTGATAATTCAAAAAATTATTTCAAATTGATCATAGTTCTAGAGCAGCAAACCCTAGTGCTAAAATTATTCAGACTTGTGTGGCTTGAAACTTTGCTTATTTTGCGTGATGACTTGGCTTTACTTCGGTTTCGTCTTACATTGAGCAATCTTCTGCTTCTTTTCTTCTTTTTTAAGCTCGCTGTTTTAGTAGAGGCACTTCTCGTCAAACGTTTAGTGTTATTCCTGAAGGAAATACATTTTGAATTAATAGATATTAAATAAGCAATTCTATGTCCATTTTAGTGAATTTCAAGAAGGAAGAAAATTACGAAATAAAATACCGCTGCGAAGTACTATGGATGTATTCCATGGGTGTATTTATTTGTGCTCATTTTATGAGCATTTTGCTTTCTTATAGGTATAAAATAAATTTTCTTCCTCATAGAGGGACTTTTTTCTCTAACAAAAGATAAAAGTTGATACTTTCAACATTTTTCGAACTTATGTTTCTGTCTTACCGAAAATCTTATTTTCAGAAAATCAGAGAGTTCATCAAAATATCAATCATTGTATTCTATTATAATGAACAACTTTTCAACTTACGGTAGTGTTATATTTCAAATTGAAACAAAAGTTGTATTATAGAAACTATTTAACTTTTTTTAACTTTCTAAGTCGCTATTAATTTAATCAAGAATGGCCGTCGTAAGTTCGTCAATAGATCAATCCTCGCGTCTCCAAGACACTAACAATTACATCAACTACAGTAATGTTATATTCCCAATATAAACAAATCCTCGTATAAACAAGGTAAATAATGTTGTTAAAACAAGAGAACAATATTGGTAGGTTATGGTAGCTCATGAAAGGTTCTTCTATTGGAAAGTCGAAGCGTCTCGAAGATGCGAAAAAATATATCATATTACAGATTACTGTTGTATTTCCAATATTAGAAAAGTTTTCCTTATATCATGAAGATAAACATTATATATTTTTTAATTTATACATTGATACTACTGGATTATAAGTGGTCATAGAAGGTGCGTCAATCGATTATTCGACGTTTGTCGAAAACGCCAAAGAACATGCCAAATACAGTATGTAGTATTCCTTATATGAGATGAAGTTTTTCTCATACAAACAAAATACAAATTTTTTTTTTAAACTTCGCAAATCGGTACTGGTGGGTTTTAAAAGGTTCAACAATAGGTTGATCGATGCATCTCGAAGATTCGAAGAAACACACTACATATAGTATTGATGTATTTTGCGTATCAAAAAAGCTTTTCTTATATAAACAGAATACACGATTGTTTTGATAGTTTGTAAATCGGTACTGGTAGGTCATAAAAGTTTAAAAAATAAGTCAATTGATGCATCTCGAAGACGCGAACAAATATACCAGATATCGTATCATTATATTTTGAATATCAAAAAAGTTGTTCTCATATAAACAAGGTAAATGTTTTTTTTTTAACTCTAAACTGAAGAGAAACCACTTCCAAATGGCCGATCTAGCTCAAATCCTATCAACCTGGATATCAATCGGAACTAAAATTCGTCCCAATTTCATGATTATATATCTTTTACTTTTGGAGTTATAGTGAGCAGAAAATGTTACATACACACACACACGGATATTTAAAAAAATTGTATTTTCGAGCTCCTGGGGTTGAATTATATAGAAAAAATGTCAGAAAGTAGATTTGGAAATTTAGGTCATTACAAACCTCCCTCTATGAGAAAGCAATTCATTGAAATTACAAACTACTGTTCAATTTTGATGGAAAATATTGTTACAGCAAACAAACGATAAAAATAATTGCATTCAGAAATTGATTTACATACATACATTTAAAAAAATAAAGAGGTTCAATTTTATTAAATCCTCACATTTTATTAGTTCGCAGAATGACTCTTGAATCCGACTTAGTTCGATTTTGGTTCTTTTTTTTATAAATCGCTATTTCCACAACAGACCTAAGAGTGGTGCAAAATATTAAATATGTATATATATTTATTGTGATATGTATCGTATCCTATCTAAAAAAGTGGTATAACAATATGCCTTGGAAATGTCGCAATCATTGTTGAAGAAGTCTGATTGTATTTTCATATACTCAAAGTTTTATGTCTTAAATTTGAAAATTTGAAAGTTAAGTCTACAAATAATCCCATTTTATAATAAAAATCATAGAGAGCCTTATGCAAATTGCGAAACACTTGTGCTTTTTGAATAATCTTGCATGGTTACATTAAATTTTTCATACTATCTAATAAATTATTGTAAATATTATACATATTTTGTCTTAGTGCTGTTCGCGGGCAATTAGTTTTTTTGAAGAATGTTATTGAAAAATCATAAAGTTTCGAACAAGATCAAAATTTCTGAACAAAATATTGTGTAATTTTGTTGTCACCGGAAATTAGCATTTTTGAACTAAAATCATCATCAAGATTCGAAATTTTCAAAAAATTTTTAGTTGTGTTAGCGTTCTACACTGCAAATAGGTATTTTTATTCAGAAATTATTATAATTTGAACAATATTTATAATATTTTAACAATTCCGAATTATGTTAGTGTTGTTCATGAGAAATAGGTATGTTTAATTGAAAAAATTAGATATCAGAGATGATTCACATACTTTAACAATTTTGGGCTATGTCAGAGATTTATACCAAAAGTTCATATTTCATAACAAAAATCATTATAATAATTTCAATAAGATTTAGAATGTTTTAATATTTTTAGGGCATGTAAATGTATTTCCTCGAAAATTGATATTTTAATTTAAAGAAAAAGATTTCAAAGAAGATTTACTTTAAAAATTTTAGGTTTTGTCAGAAGTTTGCACCGATAATTGGTATTTTACAACAAAAATCATTGTAGGTCGTACAAGACTTGCAAATTTTCAAACAGTTTTAGGTGATTTTGAGGTAAACGTCCCAGTAATTGTGACCTCAGTCCCAGTAATCGTGGTGCAAATTTTTTTGCTCTCTATTGAATTTAAATGCACTTGATTTCCATTTGCTACTATAAAATGCTGAAAATAAATAGGTTTCATCACAAAATCTTACTGTTAACCTAAATTTTTCAACAATATATTCAAATTATAACCAAGTTTTACGATTATTGGGACTGTTTATAAATTTCAACAACTTCATGTTATGTTGGCGTACTTCACCTGAAATTCCTGTTTTCAAACAAAGAACCATTCGATTTAAATCCAATCATTTTTGTTTAAATTAACAATTAAAACAACAATTTGGGCACAATTTAAGGTTATGTTAACATTTTCACTAGAAATCGATTGTATTGAACAAAAATCATTACATGTCACAGAAGATTTTCAATTGGGAACAATATGTTCTTATGTTATGTTAGCGTTTTTCGTCGATATTAATTATTATTAGGTTATTCTGCATTTATTGTCGGAAAAAGGTGATATTAAGCAAGAGAAATTAGGGTTAAAAGAAGACTTACAATCTTAAATAATTATTTGCTACGTTATGTTAGTGTTTTTCATCGGAAATTGTCATTTTTAAATGAAAATACAACGGTTTGATTGTCTGTATTGTATAAAAATCTTTTATGTTATTATGTTATAAAATAGGTACTATGAAATACAAACTGTTGTATTAAAATTATATTTTATATTTCAATTTATAAATTACGTGAGACAGAAAAGGAATAATCAAGCGCGTAGCGCGTGTATCTGTTTTTTAGTGTCATAGAACTTTATCTGTGATCGAAATAAATGTTGTAAACCTGTTATTTGTAAAAATAGAAGTTTCTGAAGCATTCTTGCGAATTTTAAGTGATTCGTTCAAAGAATCGGCAGTTGGTGTGGCAGAGCGGTAGCCCGACATGGAAGATGAGCATTCGGATTTTGATGGTATTCTGCAAGGATGGTACAGTGGTGGCATGTATCGTTGATTTGCATTGGCCCACCAGCTCCAGCCCGTACAAGCTGAGATTTGCCTTTGAATTTTTTCGAATAATTTTGTTGATTTAATTATCCTTTCAAAATTTTTACTTTCTTGAAGTAAATTTTTTATTTCAATTTGATTTTAATTTATTTTTATTCAATTATTACGTAATCAATCTACCTCCTAATGAAGCAATGGAATTTTCTTTGGAATTCGAAAAAATTGTAGTAACATTACAATGCTAAAAAAAATTCAAACAGACAATACCCAGGCTTCCAAAAAAGGATAAAACGGAATGCATTTCAAATCAGGAAGGTTCTACACTTACATCGCAGAATGTCACCAAGACAAAATATGTTGGTTTTAAGGGGAAATAAGCCGACACGTACTGTTCTGAGTTTAGAAAAAAAAAGCTTTCCACGAAATTACAAATATTTCAATTTTGAGTCTATTTAAAAAAACCCATTTTTTTTCTTTAAACTCCTACAGTTTTTCAGCTAATTCATATCTTTCAATTTTCTTTTTAGATTCCAATAAACTTTATCTACCTCTTTCAAACTCCGCCGGATGATTTTAAAAAAGTTCAAAATTAAGAATATTGCAAAAAAAACACACACTTATTTTTTTAGAATTTTTTGCTAAATTTGTATGTTTATAGAGAAAAAATACTGTGAGTTTTATCCAGAGTATAGCATTTTTTTGGGCAGAAGATTGTTCTCTTTAAATCAAAGTTTTGCATGTTTCTTCGGAACAACAAAAAATACAAAAAAAAGATCAAATTTGGAAAATCCATCAAAGTTCACTAAAAATTCCTCTTGCTCTTTTGCGTTATATGGCTTCGTTTAGAGCAAAATGGTTAAAATCTCATTTTCAGGGAAAAAATACTGCCGTTCTTTAGAACAGTCTAGCTCGCATAAAACTGATAGAGTACCTTCCTAGTACGAGCAGAAACTAAAAAAAGGTGGGGTTTATCTGAAAATCTTCTGTATTCTCTTTTTCGATTTTCAGAAACATGAAAAGAAGATTTTCTAGAAAACCTTACCTTTTTTCTTTTTGCAATATATTATTTTAAATTTTTGATTGTATTAAGAAGGCGCTTTATAAGTTTTACGTGGGTTTAGCCATTTTCAGGCCGAGAACATTTTTTTGTTTCTTAAAATTTAATTAAAAAAATGGTCTCCTAAACGAAGCCAGATACCTATCACAAAATAACAAGAGGAAATTTGAAAAAATATAATTTTCCGACGGATTTTTAAAAAGGAAGAAAATAATCTATATTTTTTTAACCATAATTTAAAATTTAAGTACTTGTAACTTTGTGGAAAAGTTTTTTTTCCTGATATTGACATAATACGTGTCACCTTATTTCCTCTAAAAAACAACGTATTTCGTCGCTGACAGTTTCTGCGACGTAAAATATAGAACCCGCTTGGTTTTAAATGGATGCGGTCATAAAATACAAAATAAAAGCAATATTTGTGTCAAATTAACTGAATTATTTTCTCAGATTATTGACTTTAATATGAGAAAATGTAAAATTGACATTAGAAATGTATTGGAACTTGGAAGCACTTGCAAGTAGATTCCGTATTCCAATTAGGGACAAAAATGAACTTAGAAAAGAGATAAGCAATCCATGTAGAGATAAGGTAGAAAAAGTGAATAGTTAAGTACACGTCTCTGTGATCGGAGATTGTTTTGCAGTTTTCAGGATCAGTGCCATCTTGACAGAAAGGGCTGAAAAAATATAGGTATTTATGTAAATCTATAGTTTTCTTCAAGTAAAAATATATAATTTAAAGGTAATCAATGTGAATTATTTTTATCAATATGAAAGTTTGAACATTTAAAACTGAACAATATTTAATTAAGCGTTAGGCTCTAAATATTTTTCTAACAATAAGTGTATGCCCTTGTTCCAGCGGCTGAATATACTTACTTAATTATTTCGATATTCTTTACCTTCGATCTAAAAATTAAGTGTGAATAAATAAATTTTTAATTTCTTCCATTATGTATGAATTCTTAACTCAATTTCCCTTACATTTCTTTTTGTTTAGATATTCGATGTTGGTAAGCTAGGCTAGCAAAGAAGTCCGGCTCGATAACACGTTTCTTTTGAGAAGTTCTGTAACCACTGAATTAAAAAGCAAATTGAAAATTGATACATTTCTGTAATTTATACAGCCTAAAATGAAATAATATATTATTTTTAATAAAAAATATACTTCCTCACATGCATTTACTGCAAGTGCACTTGGAACCATCCTCTTTCTTTTTTTGTGTACATACCGTAACATTCTTTCGTTTTTGCCTTTGCAAACGTTTCATGATAATATCCTTCGGGTATCGACTATTTTAATAATTTACCATGAATGCACTTCAAATTATACATATTTTTAATTTTCTTTTGCGATTATATTAAATTTAAAATGCATTAAATATGATTATGTGGAATTAAAATAGAATGGTAATTACATTAATCTGTTCATGAAACTGGCGACGTAATTAACAGTACTCATCGTTACTTCCGGCAAAAAATTTGACGGAAAAAGGTTTTTAATTGAATTTGATATGAAAGTAATATTTATGTGGTTCATATCCACATTTGTTCACTAAAAAGCGATGATTAATTTTTCATCCCAATTGAGGTTACTTGATAGAATTTCACGATGCTGGTTGACGTCAAACTGATTTCCTTGAAATTTGTATTGATCACTCCAACAATATCTGTTAACTTCAGGATTTTGAAAATCTAAAAGTTGCAATTGTTTCTAGTCATCGCAAGGTGTGATGCCAATATAATAATATAATGAAATTTCAAATAAAAATGATTTTATTCTCAACTGTGAATGCGGAATGAATTTTGTGATCGCTAAATTTATGAATAGATTATATTTATAAGTATTTACAATGTCGTAACTAATCGTTCAGCGAAAACCTGTCCTTCTGTTGGAGACAACAAAAAACATCATTTATTGAAATAAATTTAATTACTTTGTATTGAAGGAAGACTCAAATGCAACTTTCATGGTTATTAGAATAATAACTTACGTACAATTATTTTCACTAAATGAATTTTCATACAATAGGTGTCATTCAATAAGGGGTGTCGGCATTACCCCTGTTTAACCTATTTTTTAAACTTTTCATTTGGTGCTATTGATATTGATTAAAAGTCTAGAGTTCCCAAATAAAAAAGATTGTTTACTTTTTTCTCGTATTCATACTGAAAGCAATTTGACGGTAATATTAAAATATTCAAGGTGTCTGATATTGGAAATAATTCATGGGTTATTATTATTATTATTATTATATCATTAAGCCGTTTCCCTTTCGGGGTAGGCGTGAATTGCTCGGTTGGAAAGT
>JAABKJ010009088.1:0-11288 GCA_011634705.1 Andricus grossulariae
CTTTTCATAGGTACGAATGATGTTTCACCTTAAATCAGCGATTTTCATGTTTTTTGAGGTTATGGACGAAATCTGACTTGATGGAGCCAAACGGACCCCGAATTTTGATTCAGTGAGCCCAAAAAGATCTGATAGACATAGTCAGACTCCAGGGGTACTTTTCTCGATTTTTTGTGTGGAGCTGTGTTATTTATTATACTTTACATGCATTTACTGGTACATTAAAAGCTTCCTACTCCTCGATATCTAAGAAGGGATCTTCAGAATGCATGCATTCTTGAGAAACTGCGGCTCTCTCTAAATATGGGCATATTGTATAACTAATTAACTATATACCTTCATACAAAAAACGCTAATGGGGGTTGGCTTGCGCATCTTTTCAAATACATAAAATATTTTTAATAATACTGGCTGAAGACCAATAAAATGTTTAATGTTAACAACATGAGAAATATTATGGGGATTAGCGAGCTTGGGAGGACCAAGACCCTCTAGTATATATTTAAGTTTTTTGATAAATTTCCGAAAAGCTCATACCTCCCATTTTTTTGACACTCACTATACTGATGTATTTTGATGCGCTGATTACGAATATAATTCTGAAACTTGCCGCAAATTCCATCTTCATAGTGAAATCCATAAAAACCCCATGAAAATCATGGTTTTTTACTTTGATCGCAGTCAATTTGCAAAATTTCGGAAAATATTTCAAACAAAAGTTGTATGTAGATCTTATCGAGATACATTTTTCTAGTTCCACGGTGCCTTCCCGCCACCCACAAGACCTTAGAAAGGGATAGGGGTTTGACCAACATTATATTTTTGACCAGTCACAGAAGGTCCTCACAGTTACTGGATTCAAGCCTGTTGCACTTACTAAATTTCAATAGCGATTTTCTCAGAAACTATCAATCCTAAAGGAAAAGTGTTTACAATGATTATAATAAATTGCAATTTCTAATAATTTATTTCTTCTTGCGAAAAGGTAATTTTGATTCATGAATTATGTGC
This sequence comes from Andricus grossulariae, assembly GCA_011634705.1. NCBI lineage: Eukaryota > Metazoa > Arthropoda > Insecta > Hymenoptera > Cynipidae > Andricus > Andricus grossulariae. Next base: position 1,012 of record JAABKJ010009088.1, read on the forward strand.
GTGGTGGAACAAAATTTTTCTTGGCACACATTTCCTAGCTTTTTAATAAAAAGTTTACTAACTCAGTGATTAGTTTTTCCTTACTCCTACTTTTTGTCTTTTACATGTCTCGCAAATATTAAAGAAAAAATATTCCAGAATCTTCTATATAAAGGCGATGCATTTATTCATTTCAATCAGTTGAAAGAAACATGCATGTCTTCAATATTAAATATGTAAACCTGGAACCCCAATGAAAAATATATTTGGCTTCTATTTCACCTCATGCCAATATCACATTGACCTAGTAGGGTCTCGTAGGTAAATATTGTTTTACTAAAGCAATCTCCGGTAAAGGAAAATGACCACTTTTCCATATTTTCTTCGAGCTATTACCATTTAGGGAAAGTCTTTAAGAAAACAAGCTAGGGGAATAGTATAAAAAAGAAACAGTAACATTTATATTATATTATAAAAAATTAGCAATGCACGTCAAGCCGATTATTTCCGCTGCTCGTTCGTGATTGATCGTTCCTTTTTTTATTATTTTCCGATCGAATTCGGTTCAAAATTTGACATTTCTCGCGAGCATAGAAATTTCCTATTGATGTAACGCCTAGAAGAAATAAATTCAACATTGTAGATACGGAAAGCATAATTCTGGTAATTTTACATTTTTTTCATTCATTTGGAAGTTTCTTATTAAAAAATTACTGTCATGTGTGCTATCATTTCCGAGATGAGAAGTTCGCGCAGATGGACCGAGCACATTGATTGGATCTGCTGTTAATCGTATCGTTCGCTCGATATGCATGACTATAAAAAATACAAAAACTCGTTTTAATTTATAATTGATAAATCTGGGACAAATGGACAGAATGTGAATCAAAGTACATTTTTCATTTAACACAAAATAAATTAAATTTTATATAATAAATGTGAAGTAGGACCATTGTTGATTGAATACAAATTGAAAATTAATTTGATTGAGTATCAGATGTTGAAATAAAGTATATCTGAGTTAAATGCATATTTTGAATTTTCAAAGTGAAGGTATTGTCCCATTTCTAATCAAGGGCGTTGGAAAAACTAAAATTAAAATTGTAAATGGCAGCAATGTTTATGTATGAATCAATGAATGTCTATAGTATCTGGATGTGCATTGTATTCAGTTGGAATTACTTTCATTACGCTAAGAATGAACCATTTTGTTTGGAATTTCTAAGCAGTGCGGTTTGTGGCAAATAAATTGGCTGCCTCGGTTTGTGCTGGGTCCATCTTGTTGAGAACTTATATTATTAATAACTGGTAGAATAACCGATCCACTCACAAAGGAAATGTTTCATCTTGAGCATCTCCGCTCTACAGAGAGTGCAGTAGAGTAGAGTAGAGTAGAAGAGAAAAGGTGAGACTGCAAGAGGGTAGTAGATTGAAATCGAGGCGAGCAAAGCATTACCTGGATTTAGCTCGTTACTGTTATCGTTACCGTTATCGTTATCGTTACCGTCACAAACGTTTCCTACAACCCGTTCTAGCCAACAGAGTCGTACATCACCCGTCATTCGATTTAGTAACTGTAATACACTTTTCTTAGTGGTAACCCACCAGGTTTTAATAATCCAACAAGTATTTCCCAAGCCCAGTCCGCCACTCTACTACACTCTATTTAATGCTGGATCTTGATCGATATTATTTGCATTACATTGTTTAAACATGTATGTACCTTAATTATGCATTATATATGCAAAATACACTCAGGCCCTGATTATGTGCTGTCCGATGTAGCGCTGGATTCACGCTTAACTGCTTCTGTCTCCCCTCCTAAGTGTCCCTTGATAGCCTTGATGCTCGGATAGTCAGTGCTGTATCAGAAGTTGTTTACATCGCGCCTCTCTGGGCGCTACTGCGCCATATTTTGTCGTGTTCAGAGACTATATATGCTATCCTGAGTATTGATATGAAACAATATGTCCGATTCTATGCCGACCAGAACCGAGGCCCGCACAGAATAGGGACCTGAGTGTACGTTATAAAACGTAAAATAAGCGTAAAAGAGAAAAAGAAGTAGAAATTGATCAAATGTTGTGAAAGGACAAATATTATTCACCTAAGAACAATAATTGATTGATATAAAGCGAAGAAGCAACATATTTTTTTCAGAATTTCGTGTTGGTGACCTAAAAGCAGAAAGAAATTGAATGAGGTTAGGAAAGGTTGGCTCTTATTGATGAAAAATCTGAATGTCTACTTTTGCCAGCTCTACTAGCTGTTACTTCAACTGTAAAATAGTTAACGCTTTCACCTGCAGTTTCTAACCAGTTTGAAAGTTTAGAAAATTATATGCATGAAATAATAACTACTTGTTGTCATAATGTAAATTGCTAATATAATTTTTATTTGATGAGCTTATTAATTTAATTTTATTGTTGATAAAATCACCTTGTAACTAACTAAAAGGTTACTAAGCATGTATCTACCTACGTAATTGATGAATATAATATGTTCATGTCTTACGAGAGGGGCCCTTCCTAGTCACTTAATTATATGAAGCAAAAGTAAATGATGTAAAAACATTTATCTAAATTTTTTCTATAAAATAATACAACTTTATACAATTTTTTGTGAAAAAATAGAATAATATTGTCCCAAACACTTTTTTGCGAACAAAAAAACAACGAAGATATTGAGATTTTTACCTAGGATGACCTCGATGAAGGAGTGAAAGATTTCATTTGACTGGATTCAATTTTTTTATGGATTTTCTTCTAAAGAAGGAGCAAGATTTTTTACAATCACATTGTAGGGGAAACCACCCTACAGTAGATAGGAAAAAATTCAACAGCATTCAACTGATTCAGTTTCCACAAATAAAGACAAATTTTCTTTCTGAAATAAAGCTTAGATATTGAATTTAATATTCTTATAGAAAACTTATCACGAAATTAGTCAATTAGCTGTATTAAACATTTTGATTAGACGTGGTTAAGGGTACGATTTTGATACTTCTGTCCATCAATAGATAATCGTTTCTAGTATTGCTCCTGGGCATGACAGAATACTCAATTCTCGATAATTATAATTTATCAATGGTATACTTACAATTAAAATGAGTTTATTGAGTAAATAGTAGTTGAAACTATGATTATTTTACAAAAATCACAAAACATAAATTATTGACATTTCTTTAGCTCTGATATTCAGTGAGATTGGTACGATTGGTACGAGATGTTTAATCTTCATACCATTTAACCTGACTTGCGATGGCAGAAAAGTGCACAATTTTTACATACTTCTATTCTAAAATTGATATATTTTCCGAAAGACTCCTTAAAACATAACTAAAATTTATGTGCTTTTCAATAACTAATAACTGTCACTATTTCCTTACTTTATTATTTACAAGAACTTAAATTTAAAAAATTCACGAATCAAAATAAACAAACACAACGTTTAACTTAAAACAACTGCGCTACAGTCCCAGAGATGCCAATTTGACCGTGACATTTTTCGCCATGTTGCGATTATCTACTGTTGGTTATCTACTGTTGGGAAATGTATTGTCCAATAAAAAGTCCTCAAATATTTATGAATAATAAAGATAGAACGCTTTGTTTAAATAAATGTAGTTCATTAAACTTCAAGCTTTGATTCTATTGTATAAACATGCCATAAAAATGTTTCATTAAGGTAAAAAGTATGAATAAAGAAGAGGCGAAAATTTTTTTCTCAGATTCAAAATTAATTTTTTTGCGCTCACACATTAATTAATTATAAACTTCCAATGAAATGTTATACTAACAAAAATAATAAACACTTTTTGTCAGTTTTCCGGTTAATTAAGATTATCTACTGTAAATAGTTATCTATTGTAGGGTGGTTTCCACTACACCCCAATGGCCACTGAATCTGGAATTTGTTGAGATAGGGGGAAAACCAGCAAATGAAAAGTAAATTGAAACATCTGTCCAATCGCTGTAAATCTCACTTGATATCACATGAAGTCATCCAATTTTGAATGAGGCCCATTTAAAATTGTTCCAAACTGCGAATTTTTTTCTTTGACATAGTACAATTTTAAGTACCTTAAATTTTAAATCGTTTAATTTTAAAAGCTTCAATTTTCAAATTATAATTAAAATAAAAAAATTCTATTCTAAACAATTTCGATAAGAGAAAGTTTTCAAGTCCGAAAATAGTATGTGAAAATCTGTATTATTAGACAATTAATAATTAAACAATTTATAATTTAGTGGTTATAAATTTAAGTTCTTTAGGCATGAACAATTTCACTGTAGAACGTCAAAAATGTAAATGGAAAGTGACTAGGCCTTTTCAATCGATTTTTCGTTGTGTATTCAGTTCCGGCATATTTTTTGTTTGTTAACAGGAAAATATCTCATGATCGTGAGATGTGGTTACAACTGAAATTTTACCGTGATTTCGCTAGGAGCTAGTGCAATTTTTCAGAATGGCACCCGCTCCCGGTGAAATCCCGCGGTTGTCCTTATGACGGTATATATAACGGTAACAGCATAAAGCATTTTCACGTCATTGAGTATATTATATAACCTAGATACATACGTAGTCATTTGCATATAAACTTCGCTCACATATAGTCTTACTATATTTTATATTGTTGAGACAAATATATACTGCAAATTTGTAATAAAATCAATGAACCTATCAAGCCAAGGGGGTGTATTTTGACGTAAACAGCCTACTCACTATTAAATTGAAACCTGAATTCATTATTAAGTCACGGAGTTGCTGCTAGTCACTCGCGTTCTTGATGTACCTTTTTAAAAGTTTATTTACGAGGCAGATGATCGCAGTATCTTGCAACTATTTTATTGCAAGGATAATTCGCTCATCAAACTAACTTCTAAGTCGTTGCCGTTACTCGTGACCTTTTGCAGTGCATTGCCGCCCATGACTACAACCACCAGGCTTTGTCCGCTTCGAGCGCCATAGAGAAGCGAGGAGTGCGCAGTTGCTAACTGCGCACTTCTTTCGGCTACGATAACTTATATTTCTGGTACCATTTAGGAATTCTAGGAAACTATTTGTAATTTCCAGATATTGTTTCTGAATGTTGATAAAAATTGAGTAAATACACTATAAAAGTTCCTGAATTTTTTTAACCTCTATCTGTCACAAAGATGATCCTTTCATTTTTTATTCTGGCGTATTTTAATCTGGAGATAAATTTTTAATATTGTTGGAATTAATTTAGAATTCTTTGGAATTTTTCAGAATACCAGAAACAAAGAAATTACGCTGACGATATGGTATCCCGGAAGAGAAAAATAATATCCGGAATATTTTACCGGAAGGCATAACTAGACCTAGATTTTTTCGTCTGGATTAAGGGTTGTTCAACAAAAATTGTCTATCACGTTAGGTTCTTGTGAATATTGGGAATAGTTCTGAATATTTTCTAAAATGATACGATTTTCAAATAGAGATGTTCAAAAATTTGGATTTTAAATTGCAATCGTTCAGAATTGTATGATTTCAAAATAAAGCTTTTTAAATCACAAAATATCTAGTAATTTTTAATGGCAATATTCAAGATTATACAATGTCGAATAGAGTCGAATAAAATTGATTAATTTATAATTTATCAATCGTCACAATGAATTCGTTAAAACTGAATAAGTTTTATCACAAGATTTCAATCCAGATTTTAATTTTGAAATTAAAATTTTAAGGATAAAAATGTCTAAAGTATTATGCACAAATTGACATTCTTAATTTTAAACGATTCAATTTCACGATCCTAATTGTTCAATTTGCCACAAAGTTTTGGAATCGTTTACTTTCAAACATTCAACATTGATTTTAAAAAGTGTGTGTTGAAATTGTTTATTTAAAATGAACCAAAGAGAGTTGTAAAAAATCTTTTGAGGAATATTGCACTTCATTATAGATGATAAATCAATTAAGTGATTTTAATCTAGATTTTGAATTTCTAAAATTTCGATATAATCTTTTCCTTTTAAACTAGCCTGATATTCAAACATTTGGGTCTGTGATGTTATTTTAAAAATATAAATTTAATTTAATATCTATTAATTAATTCAGTATTTTGAAAATTGATAACTGAGTTTCCCTGGGGCCAACAGATAGCATATTTGGCCCAATTGAGATAATTGACCACATAACCGCGAAGTTCTATATTGAGGACACGATAACAGCTGAAACTGGTAAGGTATTGAAATCGACTGCCTCAAATTTAGATAGAATTTCATTGTCTTTGACTCCAACTACGCTTCTGAGACACTTCATCATTGAACTAAATGCAGTTTAGTTTTCGCACGTCATAATTAATAAAATCATAATTCAATTTAATACTTTACATTTTTCTAAATTTCCCAAAATATAACTTTTCCATCTTTAGTTCTTTATACTTGAATCCGTAAAAACAAACCTATATTTTACGTGGGCAAAATAGCAGATTTCCCGACAATGTAAAACAGGATGGATAGCCCAATCAATAAAATTATCCGCACCCATGAAACAACATGTGATAAATCAATGGGATTCTAGAATTCATGGGGCGAAAACTATATGCCAGTGGTTTTCACGCGAGATTATTATTCTCCAATAATACACGTCAGTTTAATGTCGAGCACATTTTATGATTTTTTATTTATCACGAAGGTCCATTTTCTGTAGAAAAAAGTTTGCTATAAGTTTCATAAATAATGAATTTATGTAATCCAATATGTTAAACTTGATCGAGCACTTCTTCGATACTTTTTTAATCTTAGGAATCCACATAATATGAAATATGATAAAAGATAAGGATGGTTTAGGGCGTGCAGCGTCGAATCAATCACTCGTTACCCCATCGATATGTATTTTTATTATATTACATCCTTTAGTGAGTAATCGGTAACAGCTTCCTTATCCTTATATTGTTGCTCGAATATTATTAAACATGTCCTGTATTTATAGTCTTTTTAATATTGCGCATCGATCACTGTCAAGTTTGTTATTATAGAAAAACTTGATCATCCCAATTTTTTTTGGCTGATTTTTTAGCTTTATGTTTTTATAGGACTCGGGAAAACTTATGAATCCTTTTATCCTTTATACGAAAGATAGAAAATAAACAGGGCTTTACCCTATATGACATATACCTCGTCATTAAGTAGGTCAACGTTTTTATTGAAATCACTACTTCAGTCAATTTTATGCGTTTTTTAGTGCTGGGGATCATGGGCGCATTATTCAGTTCGATATTTATTGATTGTAATCAATTTTAGGTGACACCTTATGACAAACTGACAAACGCAAGGATTCAACTAACCATTCTTACTATTTCTCTTGTTTTTTGACATTCTTTACTCAAATGTAATAATACAAATTTATTTCTGAAAACAATATCATTATTGCACGAGAAAATTTTGTTCTTCTAATTATCCTGAGGGTTTCTTGATTGAAAGAAGAGTTTGAATTTTAAAGACTTTGCTCTTGAGAGTTACTCATGAGTGATTTAACAAAGAATGAACTCTTTTTTCGCGGGGAACTTTGTACTCGTCTTATATTTTAAAGGCACCTTTATTTACACACCTTAATTGACGAATGAAAGATCAGGAAAACGCAGGGGCGGATCCAGAGAAGGGCTTTAGGTGAGGCCATCCAATAATTCCCCTTCCCATCTACTCACGAAGGGGAGGTTCATAATAATTTTAAAGTTATTTCTTCGCCTTGAATATTTATTATAAATTATATAAATATATTCATCATGAATTATATAAACATAATTAAAAAATGTTTAAATAGAAACCATGTTTTTATATTTACAAGCTACGTCTTGTGTGATGGTATAATCATTAATCAACAAGTATAAAATCTTCATAAAATTTTCGAAGTCAAGCATAAACTATAAGAAGATTATTTTTAAACAGCAAAATTTGTATTAATTATAAATGCACTCTATTATTTTCAATGCTCTAAGTTAAAGAATAAATCAACAAATTTATAAATTTTCAAAATTATATCGTTTTACGCAATTTTAAGTTAGAAACATTAAAAATTGAACGATTATAATTTTTTTAAATTGAGCACTTTTTAAATTAGAAGCTAAATTATTTTATTGTTAAGTCGTTGTAAATGAATGATTGCTCAGTTGTTATTTATACATCAAAAATTTTTTTGAAATCTTTCAAAACATTCTCTTAAAACTATATTTTTTTACTAAAAAATCACATTAAATTTTCCCAGGAACCTTAAAGACAAAATTTGTTATCTTCAAAACTTTCAAAATCCTTGAAAAACTACATCATTTTATTTCTAAATCTCAAAAATCTACATTTTATTTTACATTTTTCGGAATCTTCACAAATTTTCAATTATTCTTGAAAATTCTTCAAAACTTCTCAATATCTTTTAAACTTATTCCAATTTTTTCAAAATTTATAAGTATTCAATTTTCATTTATTCATCGAAATTTGCTTTCTTGTTAAAATATTCCTAAATATTATGTTTAAAATTGTTTAGTTTTCAATATTCCATTTATGATTGTTCATTTAAAATAAACAGTCAAGCATTGCTGGATATTACAAAATTGTTCTTTTTCTTAATAACAAATTTCCAAACTGAAGTCGTTAAAAATTATATAATTTAGACTGAAACAACAGACTTCTCAATTTCGAATACACGAACTTAATTAATTGATATTTACTGTTGATTATCTTGAAACATGTTTTGTCAAAAAATTTTAGTTTCAAAAGACATTAATCCTGTATTGTGTAAGTCTTCGAAACTGCATTTTAACATGCTTTTGATTGAAAATGTAACCTTGAAAATGAAGATGTAAAATTAAAAACTTTGATAGTAAAAGATTTTATAATTACACATTATAAACTGAATAATTTCATAATTGAAAAAGTTAACAACTCAATTAAGCATTAAAAAAAATTTGAAATCAAACTTTTTTTAAATTGCATTATATATCTTGTGATATGAAATTTGTGAGTTTGAAGTGATTGGATAGTTTTTTATTTTAAAAAGTTGTGAAAATCCCAGTCAAAAAATAAATTCACTGTCATTTCCAGCTCTCAAAAAATTCCGATCATCTCCCGGTTTCCCAGTCCAGCGGCCACCCTGAGTTATGATATTTCAGAATATAATTATGCTTCTCGAATGATAATACGTATGTCGTGCTTGGTAGCTTAATAAGTTTTCTTCAGAGAAACAATTAAAATTATATAGTGTTCAATAATTCTGACATTGAAGTATTTTAATTATATTTCTATTCAATAAAGTAAACACACTTTAATGTTTTTAAAAATATTGATAAATTCAAAAAAGTAAGCTTTCTCCGAAGTTTTTTACTTATTTTCAAATATACTTTTAGACTTTACGTTTCAGTCTTCTCTTTAATTATACTAATTTTTCTATATTTAAAACGCACTAGCTTCTGATTTTTAAGTCTCACTCTTTTTTAATTTATGCAATTAAGGTAAACATCCCATTGATCGTGACCTTAGTCCCAGAAATCGTGATGGCAATTCAGTTTTGGCCAATTCATTTTAATTCGCGAGATTTTAAGTCAAGGTCCAATTCGCAAGAATTCGCCAGCGCGAATAGTCAAAAACTGACCTATTCAATTGCATTCTCAATGTGTGACTAACGCGCAGGGCATTGTTCAGATAGGAGTTTTACTGAAATGAATTTTTTTAGACGAAAGTAAGTGAAAAATTCTGATATAGCTCTGCTTTTCACATAGAAAAGCCATTTCTTTAATTATTTTTGGCAACTTGAAAAGTGTGCGATTTGGACAATCTATCAAGAAAAATTATGATGTGCCGTGATTGAAGTTAAATTGTATTGTTGTTGTTGTTGTGACAGTTTTGGAATTTTGGTAGTGCGTTAAAGTGTGTTTCACAAAGATATCAAGCGATTATTTTTGGACCTTGAAAGGTGACGTAAGAGAACGGTACATGGAGAAAACAAAAATTATCGAAGACTGTGATCCTTACGCGTTAAATGAAAGAGATCTCAGTACGGACTTGGAGCAGGTACCTCAGATTACTATGGCTGATCTCGCCAATTATTTTGTTTTAACGCATAGTTATTACACTTGTAATCAATTGAAAGCTTACAAAAGCTTGCAAGCTTATAAGTACTTCGAAGCTGGCTTTGTATTAAAGATAAGCTTAAAAAAAATAAGTGAGAAGTATGTTCTTCTTGGAGAGGTTAGTTTATCTACTTTTATATTTATTATTATTATTATTATATCATTAAGCCGTTTCCCTTTCGGGGTAGGCGTGAATTGCTCGGTGGTA
>JAABKJ010009089.1:0-11288 GCA_011634705.1 Andricus grossulariae
TTTCAACAAAATACACGAAATTCCAACCAAATAGTTGAATTTTCAACTTGAGAAGAAAAATTTTTAACAATAAATGGAATAGGTGAATTTTCAGTTTAAAAAATTACTTTTCAACGACAAGAAAAAATGAAATATCAGCCAGTTCAATCCAAGGAAAAAGATTAATTTTCAACAAAAGAGTTAAATCCTCAACAAAATAGATGAATTTTCAATAAACAAGATTAATTTTCTACCCAAATTTGGTTAAAATTTGGTTTGAACCGAAAAAGAAGAATTTTCAACTAGAAAATAAATTCTGAAGCAAAAAAGGTGAATTTTCAATTTATAAATATACATTTTTACCAAAAATAAGATATTTAAATTTTCAGTTTAAAAAATTACTTTTTGACAAAAAAAAAACAATTATCAACCAATTGATTCCGACGAAAAAGGATGAATTTTCAACAAGATAAATTTCCTACATAAATTTGGTTAAAATTTGGTTTGAACCAGAAAAGAAGGTTTTTCAAGTAGAAAATTAATTCTCAAGATAAAAAGATGAATTTTTAATTTAAAAATATACATTTTCACCAAAAATAAGATATTTAAATTTTCAGATTAAAAAATTACTTTTGGACAAAAAAAAAACGAATTATCAACCAATTGATTCCGACAAAAAAAGATGAAATTTCAACAACAAGATAAATTTTCTACCTAAATTTGGTTAAAATTTGGTTTGAACCCGAAAAGAAGAAATTTCAACTAAAAAATTAATTCTCAAGGAAAGAAGATAAATTTTCAATCGAAAAACATACATTTTCAACTAAAAATAAGATATTTAAATTTTCAGTTTAAAAAATTACTTCCTAACAAAAAAATAACAACGAGTTATCAAACTATTGATTCCGACGAGAAAGGATGAATTTTCAACTAACAAGATAAATTTTCTAGTTAAATTTAGTTGAAATTTGGTTTGAACCAAAAAAGAAGAATTTTCAACTAAAAAATTAATTTTCAAGGAAAAAAGATGAATTTTCAATCAAAAAACATACATTTTCAACCAAAAATAAGATATTTAGATTTTCAGTTTGGAAAATTACTTCTTGACAAAAAAAAAACGAATTATCAACCAATTGATTCCGACGAAAAAGGATGAATTTTCAACTAACAAGATAAATTTTCTAGTTAAATTTAGTTGAAATTTGGTTTCAACTAACAAGATAAATTCTCTCCCTGTTGAAATTTGGTTTGAACCAGAAAAGGAGAATTTTTAACTAGAAAATTAGTTCTCAAGAAAAAAGATAAATTTTGTTTCGAAAATACACATTTTTATCCCAAAATAAGATATTTGAATTTTCAGTTAAAAAAATGACTTCTTGACAAGACATTACAATTTTTTAGTTAAAAAAATGACGTTTTGACAAAAAAAAAAAAACAACGAATTATCGACCAATTGATTCCGGCGAAAAAAGATGAATTAAAAAAAAAATAGTTGCATCCTCAAACTAATAGATGACTTTTTAATAAATTGTCAACCAGGAAAGATAAATTTATACTACCAAAAGGCGAATTTTCATCATAATACAAGAATTTCCAATCAAATATTTCAATTTTCAAATAAAGAGAAATAAAAAAAAATTGCAACAAAAATTGTAATACTTGAATTTTCGGTTTAAAAAATTACTTTTTTACGAAAAAAAGAACGAATTATCAACCACTTGAATTCAACGAAAAAAGATGAATTTTCAACAAACAAGATCAATTTTCTACCTAAATTTGGTTAAAATTTGGTTTGAACCAGAAAAGAAGCATTTTCAACTAGAAAATTAATCCCCAAGCAAAAAGATAAATTTTCTATTTAAAAATATACATTTTATCCCAAAATAAGATACTTAAATTTTCAGTTTAAAAATCACTTTTTTACAAAAAAAAAAAAAATTATCAACCAATTGATTCCGATGAAAAAAGATGAATGTTTAACTAAGTAGTTGAATCCTCAACCAAATAGATGACTTTTCAACAAATTGTTAACTTAATAAGATGAATTTATATTACTAAAAGATGAATTTTCATCATAATACAAGAATTTTCAATCAAATAGTTCAATTTTCAAATAAAAAAAAAAATACATTTGCAACAGAAAATGTAAAAGTTGAATCTTCGGTTTGAAAAATTACTTTTTAACGAAAAAAAAACGAATTATCAACTAGTTGAGTCCAACGAAAAAAGATGAATTTTCAACAAATAAGAATAATTTTCTACACACGTAAAATGAGTTTTAAAAAAATAATTTTAATCTAGAACGTTAACTTTTAGAGCAAAAAAGATGTATTTTCAAGTAAAAAAGTTACATTTTTTACCAAAAGTGGAATCTTTAACCTACAAACAATAAATTTTCAACGAAAAAGGTAAATTTTCAACAACAAAAAATAAATTTTCTACCAAAAAACGAATTTTCACCAAAATACAGGAATTTTGATTCAAATAGATGAATTTGTAGGTAAAAAGATAATTTTTCAACAAAGAAATTAATATTTAAATTTTCAGCTCAAAACGTTACTTTTCAACAAAAAGAAATAATCAACTAAAAATTAAATCCAACGAAAAAAGATGACTTTTCGAAAAAAAAATATGAATTTTCTACCCACATAGAATAGGTTCGAGCAGAAGAATTTTAAACTAAAATGTTGATTTTTAGAGCAAAAAAGATGAATTTTCAACCAAAAAATATACATTTGTTACCAAAGTAGAATCATCAGCCTATAAACATAAATTTTCAAAGAAAAAGATAAATTTTCAACAACAGCAACAAAATTTGTCACCAAAAAACGAGTTTTTACAAAAATACAAGAATTTTCAATGAAATAGTTTAATTTTCAAATAAAAAAAGATAAATTTGCAACAAGAAATGTGATAGTTGAATCTTCAGTTTAAAAATTACTTCTTAACGAAAAAAAAAACGAATTATCAACCAGTTGAATCCGACGATAAAAGGTGAATTTTAACCAAAAAAATACACTTTTAACAAATAATGGAATCGATAAATTTTCAGTTTAAAAAATCAATTTCAACCCAGTTGAATTCAACTAAAATGAACGAATTTTCAACTGAATAGTTAAATCCTCAAACAAATGATGAACATTAAACACAAAAAATTAACATTTTATCCAAATAAATAAATCATTATATCCAGTTTTTGAATCACTGTTAGTTTATTCTCGGATAATTTCAGTGAAAAAACGCGTCTTTCATATGCAAAAATGATAAATTTTAGTTTTTTATTTAAAAAGAAATGTTTATAGAAATCACATAAATGATTTTTAAATTATAATTTCGTTGGTTAATCATCCCAAGAAATGTCATTCCAACAACAATTAACAAAATCTGCCCGCTTTGCCCCCTAGCGAGAATTTATTTATAAAAATTGTTTATAATAATTGAGGTTATAATTATTATAACTATTTTTGTGTTATAAGTTCAGAAGCTATAAATCCAGCTAAAAGTGAGTTTTTCCCTGTATTTTTCATTGAGATAAAAAATCATGAAGCTGAAATAGCCAATTTTTTCATTTTATTTGTTTAAATATTGTTTCTCTATAAAAAATTAATAAACAATAGAACAGAGTTCTCTTAGAAATGCCATGCTGAGCATTTCTGAAAATAAGACTTATATCGGTTAAAAAATGCAACCTGAGGGTCGTATGTCACCCAGACGAACTGCTGCTGCCGAGCCTGGTCAGCGATTGTCCTTTGTACCTAATAAGGACTAAAATGTGGAATATAATATTTTTCAATTTACGATGTAGTAATTTGCAAATATAATATTGAACTTACTGACGAAAATAATAAATTTGGTTTATTCCACAAATAATCACTCTTGTCGCATATAATATTATTGTCTTGATAAACGCTTTATAAATAATGACTTTATTTTTAATCGATAATTTGCTTCCTCTATTTATCAGTCTGTAGAGGAGCCCTACCATTTTCCTAGCTTTAATTATGATACTCTTTATTTGGTGCGAGTGTGTAATTTTATTATCGAATAATACGCCTAGGTATTTAAGAACAATTTTTGGCTCACTTATTGCGTTGTCTATTATTATTCTAGGTAATTTCAGTGAACTCGTATTTTTCTTAGTGAATATCAAAAATTCAGTCTTGGTTGCGTTGATTTTAATTTTCCACCTATGGTAATATCTTAACAACATGTCAAGGTGCTTTTGAACTTTATTGACTGCGTTTAAGTAGTATATAAATAGAATCAGTCCAAGGATAGAGCCTTGGGGCACTCCTGCAAGTATTCTTTGTCTTTTCGAAATAGACTTTTTAATGACTACTCTGAATGGTCTATTTCTGAGATAATTTTTTATAATTTTTGTTAAATAAAGCGGTATTACCATATTGCTTAGTTTAAATATTAGCCCCTCGTGCCAGACGGTGTCGAATGCTTTTTAAATATCTAGTGAGACAAGAGCTACAGAATTTTTTTTTGTTAATTTCAGTAGCTATATTCTTTAAAAGTCGCAGAAACTGATGAACCGTGCTATGAACTTCCCGAAATCCCATTTGTTCGCTTATCAACAATTTATTTCCCAATTCATAGGCTTTGAGGCGTGTCAGTGTAATCTTTTCAAATATTTTTCCTAGAGTAGGTAATAAGCTGATTGGTCTTTAGCTGGACGGAAAAAGTTTGTCTTTTCCTTGTTTGGTAATGGGCATTCAATTTACTATTTTCTATTATTGAGGAAAGCAAGAAAGTTTGAGGACAGAAAGATGTATATTTAATTGCTTTCGCAATTTATCTCGGCGATGCAAGTATAATGTCAGTAGGATGAATATGCATGTTTCTAATGGTTTTATACTTCTTATTTATTAACTTTTTGGTAAATGCATTACTCAGGTCTTCAGTGAGGTGAAGGACTTTCTCGTAATGTTCTGCAGGAACATTAGCTTTGTCAATATCTTTGAATACTAATCCTGTTGGTCCGTGCAGTTGGCTAATGGGTGGAAGGGTTGTCTTAGAATAAGAGCGAGCTATTTTCCAGAGGCTGTTATCTTTGACTGTTACTTTCCCTAATCTATCTTTCCACTCGCTGTTCCTGAGTTTTTTAATTTCTTTTGTGATAATGTTTGATATGCTATTCTTGACTTTTCTGTATACTTTGTTTCTGGTAGTTTGGAAAAGCTTTCGAATTTTGTTACGTACTCTGATTAATTCATGTATTTCTGGCGGGATAGGATTCGCTTGGTACCTGAATGTTGCTTTAGGAATTGATATGTCTATAGATTCAGTAATTGCTTCAGTTAGTCTATAAACTATTATTCAATTCATTGCCTATTGACTGTACATTATCAGTTTTAATATCAATTTTATTGCTAAGAAGAATAGCTAAACGACCACTTCTAGTTCCACTATCCCTGTCTTTTCTATAGCATGTATAGCCTTGCGCATGTAACGGGATTTTAGAGATCAGCTTTGTTTCATTAAATAACATTATATCTACTTTTTGCTTTCCGAGAAATTACCTTACCTCACGATATTTTTGGCATATGCCATTTGCATTCCAATGTACTATTACAAGTTTTTCCGCGATGGTTCTAGTAACCGATTTATTTGTCAGAGCTCTCAATAAAATATTTATATATAAGACCCGCCTCTTCTTTCTTATTTTTTGCATTCATAAACTTATTTGTAAGGTCCCTAACTTGTCGAATCATTTTTTCAAGGTCAATTATTTCATTCAAAGCCTTACACAGTTCGTTGAATTCTATGAACATCTTAGCTTCTTCTCCAAGGATGTTGCTTGGTGCATCTTTTTGTGATGAAGTTTCTGCTGGCTTCCAAGAGTTGAGGAGACCCTTTTCTGCTGGTGTTTATTCTACATCTACAGTGTGGAGCCAGCTGCTGATTTGTGAAAAGTTCCTGTTGTTCATCTGAGGAAGTGCTGACTGTAGATAATCTCGACTGCTCCTTGGTGGGATCCTTATTTGCTGTCTTCGTTCCTCTATCCTTCTTAAATGATCTTTGTAAGCAGTGCAGCCCGAATAGTTGGCAGGCTGTTCTCCCTTGCAGTTGATACATTCGGGTTTTTGGTCTTTAGTTTTATCACAATCCATGGTGTAATGATTTTTGGTCCATTTGACACATTTTGAAATGTTGTGACAGCTTGCAGTACCATGACCAAATTGCTGAGAGTGGTAGCACTATATTACTTTTCTAGTGTTCAAGTATTTTTCTCATTACATCTTGATGGACGCTATAGCTTTGATATGAAGAACATCCTTGAATGTTGTGTCTTTGTTAAAGACTACCATAACTGGCGGATATTCCTGTGCTCGACCCTTCTCAATCTTCATATTAACTACTCTGTGTGGAGAGAAACCAAGTTGATTGAGTTTCTCTATTATCTCCTTTTCTTCCATCCTGTGCAACCCTTTTATGACGAATTTGTTCATCTTCCGTTGTTGGTCAGCGTATTTGTGGTATGGTATATTTTCCTTTCTCAAGAAGCTTTGGTTGTCTTCATATTCCTGCCGTGTAGAGCTGTATATTGTCAGCAAATATTTGGAGAACTTGATTTGTGAGCTTCTGCAGATAGCTCGTATGTGATTGTAGACCTTCTTTCTCCGATTCGTTACATTTTCCTGGCCACTTATAATAATTGGTGGTATTTTGATTTTGGCGCTGTCACGTGGCGATTCGGTCTTATTGTGAGATCTTCCTGCGTCTTGGTCCATCGTATTCTGATCTTATTCAGATTCAGATAGCGAGCTATATTTATTAATTGTCTGCACATTGTACTGTATATCGCTTTTAGCCTGCTTCTTGTGTGGCGTTGTTTTAGTGCTGGGTCCTGGAAGGGATTTTTTCTTTCTCCTTTTTCTCTCCTTATATTTGTCAGTTTCCTGCTTTTCTGCCATGATGCTAGTTCCCTTAGCTTGGCTGCTATTACCGACAGACGCGAGCCATACACCTTCGCCTGTCGATGGCAGAGAAGGGGGCGCGAGCCAAAGACCTTTAGCCACCTTCCTACTGGTCTCACGGACCGTACTTTTATGGGTTTCGCTTGAGCGGCGGCGCAGCACACGCAACGCAGCCGAGTGGGGGCCCACTAGAGAGAATCGTTTCCTCGAAGTCGCTGGGAGGGAATTTCACGCGATTGGTTCGCTCTCGCCACGGAAATGTCTACGAGCATCGGACGAACAGCTGAACCGCGCTTGCGCTGTAGGTTGCAATACGGACTTCAACATTTTTTACTGGTCTGCGCGACTCAATTTCCTCTAAGTCGAATGACAGGTGAGGTTAGTATGCCCAGACGACGAAAGAAAGAATCATGGATGCTTGCCAAATATTTTTCATGGTTCTAAATAATATTTATAGCCATGAATATAATTTAACGGACACCAAACTGAACTGAAAAATGTTCTCTGATATTTCACATAAAATTGAAAATTTATTCTTTAATTTTCAACATTTCAATTCTAATAACATATTTTTGGTATTGTTATAATTCGCAGATTTGAATATTATATTTGTAAATTACCAAGTGCTAAATTGGAAGAATGATATATTCCGCATTTTAGTCTTCATCAGGTACAAATGACTTCCGCTGAGCAGGCTCGACGGCCAGAGTTCGGCTCTCCGGGGCTACAAAGCTCTAATGAAATATAATTAAAATAGTTCAATGCAGCGGAAAAAGGAATTTTCTCGATCTTTAAAAGAATTTGAAAGACTTTCTTTGCCAACTTCTAAAATAATTAGAGTGGCACCTGCAATAAATTAAAGTCTTCTTTCTAAGTGAAAGACCGTAATGAATGAATTCGTGATCGATTTCTTAAGTGACTCATTGATTCAGTCGAACGACTAGAATTTACGAGTAAACTCAATTCAATTCAGCGGACAAATTCATAGCTTGAAAAAATCCCTGGGTTTTCAAGCAACATAAACAGGATTGAAAGGTGGAAATCCATTAAGGCCATTCACTTTGCCACGCTTTTATCGAACCACTCTCACTCACATCTGTACGACGTCGAGTACTTCGCTATCGAGGAAAAATAATATTTTACCTTGTAATTTCCTCCACCGCAATTCCATCGAAATTTAGAATCCTATAGAACATCGAGATCGAGTGTTGTTCAAAATATCGATAGGATTGATATTGGCAGGGGGTTGAGAATGGGAATTTCATCAAGAAATCAAGAGGTACTTTACAGAATCCAATACCAAGAGTTGCAGGAATTTTCTCTCATGAAAAGAGATAAAATTGAAGCATTACGGAACTTTTACAAACAACCAAAATTTCGCTTTAATGTTCTTTATAAAATTTATATTTTTTTTATCACACTTTTCAATTTTTCATCGAGTAAACAATAGAGTGGACCAACAAAATTTGATTTTTTTTTATTTATATTAGTATTTAAATTCTCAGCTATATAAATAATGCTTAAAAAACGAATAAAAAAAAATAGGTAAATTTTCAATAAGAAAGATAAATTATCAGCTAAAACCGATAAATTTGTAAACCAAAGAGTTTAATTTTCAACCTTAAAAAGATACATTTTTACCCAAAAATGAAATAATTAAATTTTCAGTCAGAAATTAAATTTCAAACAAAAAAACAAAATAAAAAATAAGTTTTGACACAATTCCTACATTTTTAACAAACAAGATGATTTTTCAAAGAAAATTATTAATCTTTAACCAAAAAAAATAGACTTTCAAGCAAGTAGTCCAATTTTGCAGCAAAAAGATAAATTTTCATCCAGGAAGATTAATTTTCTACCGAAAAGACGAATTTTCAACACAATTCTTGGTTCCTCAACCCAAAAAGATTCATTTTCCACCAGTTGCATTTTTTATCAAAAAAGATAAAAATTTTCCGAAAATGAGGAATTTGCAAATAAAAATTTAACCAAATAGTAGCATTCTCAACTAAATAGATGAAAATCCTACCAAAAAGGTTAATTTTCTACTAAAAAGATGAATTTCCAACAAAAAATTCTTTAATCCTCAACCAAAAAAGAATAATTTTCCACCATTTGCATTTGCAACCAAAAGGATGAATTTCCTACCGAGAAGATTAATTTTCTATCGAAAATTATGAATTTTCAATAAAATAGTTGAATCCTCAACCAAAAAAGACTAATTTACAACCAGATGCATTTTTAACAAAAAAAAGATTAAATTTTTTCCATAAAAAAGGAATTTGCAACAAAAAATTTAATTTTTAACCAAATAGTAGCACTTTAATTGAATAGATGAACATCCTACCAAGAACATTAATTTCCTACCAAAATTGATAAATTTTCAATAAAATAGTTGAATTCTCAACCAAAAAAGATTAATTTTCCACCAGTTGCATTTTTAACCAAAAAATTTCAAAAAATGTGAAATTTGCAACAAAAAAATTTATTTTTAACCAAATAGTAGCATTTTGAATTAAATAGATGAATATCCTAGTAAGAAGAATTATTTTCTACAAAAAATGACGAATTTTCAACAAAATAGTGGAATCATCAACCAAAAAAAAAATAAAAAATTCCAACCAAGTAGCATGTTTAGCAAAAAATTATGACATTTTTTCCATACGAGAGAAATTTGCAACAAAAATTTTATTTTTAACCATATAGTAGCATTTTTTACTAAATAGATGAATTTTCAGTCAGAAATTAATCTTTAAACAAGAAAAAAACAAAACAAAAAAAATGAAATTTTAACACAATTTTCACAGTTTGAAAAAACGAGATGAATTTTCAAAATAACTCATGAATCTTCAACCAAAAAATATATTTTTAACACATGTGTTCAACTTTCAAGCATGTAGTGTAATTTTTCAGCAAAAAGATAAATTTTCAACCAAGAAGATTAATTTTTTACCAAAAAAGACGAAGTTTCAACAAAATACATGAATTTTCAAGCAAAGAAAAGAAATTCTCAACCAAATAGTTGAATCTGGAAATGAAAAAAAAAATTCTAACCAAAAATGGATTAGTCAACATTTCTTATTTAAAAAAATTAATCTTTTGAGTAAAAACTAACTTTAAACGAAAATGTTTAATTTTTAATCCGAAACATTAATTTTTAGCAAAGGAGTTCAACCAAGTAATTAAATTGTCAACAAAATAGTAAATTTGAAACTAAAAAATATACATTTTCAAACAAATAGTTTAATTTTCAACCCAAAAAAATAAATTTTTACCCAAAAATCGAATAATCAAATTTCAGGCAGATATTAATTTCCAAGCCAAGAAAACTAAACAAAATGAATTAATTTTTACCACAATTTTTACGTTTTCAACAAATGAAATGAATTTGCAAAGAAAAATTATCAATCTTCAACCAAAGCATTGATTTTTAACACAAGTGTTCAACTTTCGAGCAAGTTGTCGCTTTTTTCATCAAAAAGATAAATTTTCTACCAAAAAAGACGAATCTTCAACAAAATATATGAATTTTCGATTAAACAAGAGAAATTTTAACCAAAATAATTGAATCTTGAAATAAGAAGAAAGACAATTTTCTAACCAAAAATGGATAAGTTAAAAATTTTTAGTTAAAAAAAAATAGTTTTTAGAGTAAAAAATAATTTAAAAGAAATATGTTTAATTTTTAATTAAAAAATTAATTTTTAGCAAAGGAGTTCAATTTTCAAACAAATAGTTTAATTTTTACCTAAAAAATATGAATCTTCCAAAATGGAATAACTTGATCTTCAGTAAAAAAAATTTTTAACTGAACAAAAAATTTTGAAAAAATAGTCAAATTTTCAATGAAATGGATGAATTTTCAACTAAAATGGATCATCCACAACAAAATGAATTTTCATTGACAAGTGTAATAATTTATATAAGATATATATTCAACCAAACATAAAATTTTCAACAAAAGAGTTGAATTTTCAACTGAAAAATATGAATATTCAGCAAAAGATTAAATTTTCAACCAAATGATTTCAAAGAAATCCGATAATTTGTTTAATTTGTTGGACATATTGGATCCGTAATTTTCAATTAAAAAATTTTAATATCAAATTTTAAGTCAGTAATTCGAAATAACTTTTTATATTAAATTTAGAAAAATATCCATAATTTTTCGACTTTTTACCGCTGAAACGTGTTTTCTGACCCACTGTGAAGCCTCATAATTTACACGTATTTCCCATAAGAGGAAAAACAAATTTTTTTAAATTCAGAATCGTTGAAATTAGGTTTATTGAGTTGATCATAAAAATTTATCCTAAAAATCAGCCATAGAATATAAATCAAAAATTAGTTTTTCAATTTAACACCCATAAGTCTATTTTATAG
>JAABKJ010009090.1:0-11288 GCA_011634705.1 Andricus grossulariae
TATATATATATATTAATTTTCTACAAAAATAGAAAAATTTTCACAAATAAATTTTGAACGGAGTAGTTGAATTTTTAACAATAACAAAAATGAATTTTCTACCGAAACGATTAAATATGTATGAAAAAAATGTGTACAAAAAATGAGTTTAAATATTTAATTCAAAAAGTTAATTTTCATTAAAAAACTAATTTTCAACCAATCGAATGAATTTTTTTACTAAAAAGATTAATTTTCTACAAAACAAGAATAATTGTAAGTAGAATACATAAATTTTCAACCAAAATGGTTAATTTTCTACTAAATAGAAAATAATTCTCAAACGAATTGGATGAATTTTTTACTACAAAAGATACATTTTTAACAAAGAATAAAATAGTTTAATTTTTTAATTAGTGAAATAAGTTTTCAAGCAACTAAAATAAATTTTCAACAAAATAATTAAATTTTCAACCAAACAAATTAATTTTCTATCAAAAGGATTACTTTTCTACCAGAAAAGAATGATTTTAAACAAAATACATAAATTTTCAAACAAAAAGATTAATTTTATATCAAAAAAGTATTTTTTTCAACAAACCAGAGGAATTTTCAACTAAAAAATGATAAAATTTCAAAACCGAATGAAATAGTTTAATTTTTAGTTTCAGAAATAGGTTTTCAAGCAAATAAAATAAATTTTCAACAAAATAGTTTAATTTTTAACGAAATAAATGAATTTTTCACCAAAATGATTGGATGTCTATTAGAAAATAATTTGAACAAAAAATTAATTAAAATTTTTAATTGCAAAATAATATTTTTTTACAAAGGAAAGACTATTTTTAAATAAAGACATGATTTTTCAACCAAGAAGATGTTGAGAAAATTCAAAAATATTTTTGATGACTTTTGAAGTTTTGAAAAAGAATCTAGTATATTTGAAAACAAAAATTATTTCACAGAATTTTAAAATATATTAGGAAAAATTTGAGACAGTTTAAATGATATTTACATGTTTGGGTAAAATTTGAAAATATTTTATGAACTTTCGGAAATCTTTTCAAGTTCTAAAATATTTTCAAGCCCTTCAAAACTTCTGAAATTCCTAAATATATTTTTTAATTAATCGAGTCTTTCCTAAAACTTTCAAAGAAATTCTACAAAATTACAACAGTTGCCTTAAAAACTTCCAGATTCTTTTTTGAAAGTTTTGGGAATCTTTTAAAATGTTTTGAAATCTTTTTAAATATTCTCTTAAAATCAATTTATCAAAATTAAAAAAATTATTAGAAATTTTCCCAGAACTATTTAGAAAATGTATTTATTTTTTTGAAAACTGTACAAGTTTCGAAAAAGCTGATAAAATTTGTTCAAAAATTTAAAAAATCTACATTTCGTTTCAAATTTCGTGAAAACTTTTCAAAACTTTTTAATATCTCTTAAACTTACTTTTTCAATTTTATCTTAAAATTTATTTGTCGAAATAAAAAATAATTTGAAATTTTCCTAGAAATCAAAGTTTGAATTATTTTTGAATCTTTTCAAAACTTCTGAACGTTCTAAATATCTTTTAAAGTAATTCGAATTTATCCTAAATATTTTTCGAAATTCTGTGGAATTAAAAAAAAATTACCTTAAAAATTGTTTGAAATCTGTTGAAATCTTTTCAAACATTCTCTTAAAATGAATTTTTCAAAATAAAAAACAATCAGATTTTTTTTAGAAATCTGAAGAAAATTTTCTGATTCTTTTGAAAGATTTCGGAATCCTTGGAAAGTTAATTTTTTTTCTATATCTGCAAAATCTACATTGAAAAAAAAAGTTTTTGTTATCTTTGCAAGTAATAATTTTAAAAGTATTTTTCTCACCTCTTTAAAGGTGTGAAAAAGTTTACAAATTATAATATGGCAGCAAAATGCTAAGACCAGAATTATTTTTTAATATTAAAAATTGATTTACAATGAAAATGTTTTCTTTTATCAATAATATTTTAAAAACATTTAAAAGTAAATTCTCTCATAAAATAAAATTATTCTCTTTGAAAATGTCAATAAAAACTGGATGGCGCAGAAAATTCGTCCTATTTATTAGTTTTTAAGGAATTTAATAAATTGACAATATTTCATTTAACATCACAGAATGATAAAGAACCTAGTAAATAGTGCGGAAGGCGAGAGCAATAGAAAAAGCTCGCTTTCGCGAATGTTCTGATGCATTTCTTTTTTATAGTGATGGGTTCAAATGGAATGCTAAAAGAAAGAAGAAAAACTCACTTCCGAGATATTGAGTATCTGAATACGGGTAAGTAAAGTTTATAGTAAAAAAGTAAACCAATTCCGAGAAAATCGACCAAGAATTTTAGGATTAAAATTTCATGGGTTTTCAAAATCAGTTTTGGATATCGATTAAGAATCGAATTCTTAATTTTTTGCAATAATACGAAGTTTAACAAAAAAATCTGACAACTGACGGATTTCTTCTTCATAGTGGTAGATTTAAATGGGACGTCTGGTCATTATTGACCTTTTCTACTTACACATACACTCGATGCGTTATAAGTGGAAAAGACAGTTCATAGTTAGACATTGCATTAATTTATACCTGCAAAAAGCGATAGATTATCCTTCAGCAATTTTGACGCTTACATGAATTCAACAACTCAAGGAATTCAACAGACATCAAGGATAATTTACTGGCATTCCAAAAAATTCAAGTGAATTAAGAAGCATGAAAAGAAATTCAAAAAATGTCAACTGAATTCGAAAGAATTCAGATGAATCTAAAGAATTATAAAAAATCAATTGAATTCATTAGAACTGAGGCGAATTCAAAATAATACAGAAGAATTTAACAAAATTCAAGTGAATTCAGTGGAAGTAAAGAATTCCATAGAATTCAATTTCTGTTGATAATACGCAAATATAATTGAAAATATATAACAATTATAGTAGAAATCTAATGCTTATCCAAAACTCTTTAATGCATACTTTTAGTATTTTGAAATGAGGAAAAGTAGGTAAACAAACTTCAATAATAAATAACTGTTAATGGAGAGTTTTGTTACAGCTATAATTTCTATAGAATGATAAACAGTCCATAAATATAGCGGAAAGCGAGAATAATAAAAAATTCTCGCCTTCGACAATCTTCTGAAGTAATTCTTCTTTATAGTCGTGGATTCAGATGAGATGTCTTGTCAAAACTTAAGTTTTCTGCTCAGAGAAACCGTTGTTGCATTTCATGTGGAAAAGGTAGTCCATGGACAGACCTTTTTTTATTTTCGAATTAACTAAATAATCAATTATAGTAGAGAAAATAAATTCTCACGGATAAAAATTATAAAGCAAACAATCGAATTTCAATGTCACGTATTCCCATTACTTGCCTTTTCTACTTATATTTACTCTTGTGCACAGCTGAGTAGAAAAGGTAGTTCATAGTTAGACAAAATATTAATTTTAAAAATGTCTGAATAATTAGTTCTAGTGGTGGATTCAAATGAGATGTCTTGTCATTAATTGCATTTTCTACTCATGGAAACCCTAGGCACATTACAAGTGAAAACTGGAGTTCATATTTAAACATTACGTAAATTGTCAAAAAATCTGATTAATCACTTATAGTAGAAAGTATATTCTTTTACATGAAAATTTTTCAGATGAAATACTAAATGCCTTCCCTATACTTGCCTTTTCTACTTACATATACCTTGGACCTATATTAAGTGGAAAAGGTGGTTCAAAAATAGATATTTTATGAATTTTCAAAAAATCTGAATTCTAATGTCGCGGCCGGCCGTTACTTGCCTTTTCTACTCATATAATCTTGGGCGCGGCTAAGTAGAAAAGGTAGTTTGTAGTTAGACAAATCGATAAATTTAAAACTATTTTCAAAAAAGTGATTGTCAACACTATTTTTTGCTCGCAATAAATTTGAGATGTTATCTCCAATGGCTAATTCAATGGAGCGCACGATTTAATGTCAAAAGTTTTCTAATATGAGCTATCCACTTTTGTAAACAAGAGAATGCCTTCTGGCGCGCCGTTACTGATCGGGAATTTTCAACCCCTTTTTCAAGCTAATAAAATAGAAATTTACATTCGCCTTTCGACGCCTGGCGATAATTGCGAAAATTCGAAATTAATTTTAAACTTCTTTCAAGCCAGAAGACCCATTGAAAGAAGTTGAATGAGTTTAGAAAATGAAAAATATAAAAAGATTTCTATCTCATAAAATTAATGGGAAGAAATTTCCCTTTTCTAAAAAGTAATTCTCAAATGTGGAATTACGATTCTGAGAATTATTTCCTAGAAATTTGATTCTAAAAAAGAAAATGAAATTTTTTCTCAAGATTCCAGGAAAAATTTGAATTGATTTTTAATTCTGAAAAATTAATTCCAAGAAAATATTTCCTACAATTTCAGAAAATAGAAATTCGAAGATTTTAGGGAAAACTTTTTTATTTTTGCAAGATTAGAAAATTTTAGAAAAAATCCGAATCAGTTTCAAATATATTCAGAAGTTTTAAAAAGATACCAGAATAATTTTAAGCCTAAAAAGATTTCAAAAAACTTAAAACACAATGTAGATTTTTTTAAATTTCAAAGTCAAAAATTAAGAAGCTTTTTGAGAATTGGGAAAGTTTGCAAAATACTTTCAAAGAAACTACTTAGAAACTAATTCAACTTTTCATCAAGTAGTTTAATTTTCAATCCAAAAAGATGAATTCTCAGTGGAAAATATGGACTTTTTGATTCTGGGAAAAGCTTTGAAATATTTGATAAATTTTAGAAAATATTTCAAAATATTTTAAAACATTTCATATGATGTTCTAAAATTTCGGAAAAGAATGTTAATGATTTAAAAAAAAAATTCCTTTTTATAAGATTACAAACTTTTAGGAAAAATGATAAAAATTTGAAGGGATATTTAGATGCTTTAAAAAAATAAAACTATCAATTTAAACTGAGAAAGATTTCAACAAATTTAAAATAAAGTGTAGATCTTTGAAGATTGCAAACAAAATTGATTAGAATGATTTTGTGTTTTTATCGTAAAACATTCCAAAAGATTTCCAGAATTTTCAAAAAATATTTTAAAAAGCTTAAAACAAAATGTAGACTTTTGAAGATTTAAAAAATTGTCGAAAACGAATTCGGAAAAGTTGAGGGTGAAGTAAGGAAAAATTATAATAATGTCAAATTATATTCAGAAATTTGAGAAGTTTTTGAGAGATTACAAATATTTCAAAACTTTGAAATATTTTCCAAAATTTATCGAATATTTTCAAATTTTTTCCGAACGTCAAAGAGTCCTAAATATATTTTAAAGTGACTCAAATTTTTTCTCAAATTTTGTAAAATCCTGTAAAATAAAAAAAGTGAATTGATATTCATGTAGCCTCAACGCAAATAAACAAAGAAACTTATAAATTAAATACTTATTTGAAATTTCTATTTTTTTTTAAAATCGTCTTTTTGGCAGAAAATGCATCTCCCTGGTCTAAAAATTCATTTTTTTGTTGAAGATTGAAATATTTATTCGAAAATTCATTTTCTTGAATAAAATAAAATTTTTTTATTTAAAATAAAAATATTTTTTGATTGAAATATCGATTATTACATTTTTCGTTGAGAATTCATATTTTTTGTTTGGCAATTCAACTATTTGGTTGAAGATTACCTTTTTCGGACCTATCTAAAGACTTCAAAAATATGTTTAAATATTCTTAAAAAGTTTTAAAAAACCATATCAGTATAACTTCAAAAAACAGAAAAAAAATTAAAACTAAGGAATAAATAGTTATTTGTAATTTTTATTCTGTATCATTTTTTTTCAACTTTAAACCGTACGAATGATGATGCTAGTTTTCAAAATCGTCTTCTTAAAATCATGTAATCAAATTCCAATTTTACTGTCACGAAAAAGTTCGAAAGCCATTCATCTCTAAAACTTTAGAACTTAAACTTTTTCTTAGTTCAAAACATTTTATTATTGTAGTATAACTTCCAAGAAAAATAATTCTGCTTGAAAGCTAGTTTAGACGAAATCGTCCATCAATTCTGATGTATCTCTTTATACGTTGTTTTATTAGTTACACTCTTATTGGAAAGAGAAGTTTGAAAGCTTTTATCCTGCACGTAAACTCTGAAAGTTAAGTGCCCTCTGAAAGAGAAGCAGAACTGACATCAGAAAAAAAAATTTACTGGTTACACCTGGCCATCAAGAAACTTACTTTGAAAATAATATCATTAAAGTTACAAACTCTATTCCCTGGAAATGAAAATGTAGCTGAATTCAAATTGCAGTTTCTATCATCTATAAAGTAACATTTCATATGAAATGTTAAAATATTTTCATAACATTCTAATTAAACTGCTTTGTAAACTGTAGTCCTTTTACGTGACACATAAAAAAACTTCTTTTTATGCATGTTTTATAACTGCTATAAACAAACTTCCTGTGAGTTCATAAAAAAAAATTGCAAGCAGAGAACGCAATTCAAAACATGCCATTCGTAGGTTTTGAACTAAGGAAATATTTTTATTTTCAATCAAAAGCAGTTGAATTTTTAACAACGAAAGGTAACATTTTTACCAAAAGAGATGAATTTTCAAAGCGAAAAGATAAATTTTCAACAAAAGTTGAATTTTTGAACACAACAGATTTTACAGTCAAAAGAAAAAGATTGTCATAAAAAATTGCTTTTCAAGTCAAAAAGACAAGCAAATGTTAAATTTTCAGTCACAAACATTAATTTTCATTAAAAGAAAATGATTTTCGATAAGCAGGAACGATTTTTCCACAAAACAACTGAATTTTTGACCAAATAATTTAACTTTTCACCAAATTGCTGAATTTTCAAGTTATAAAGATGAATTTTCTACAAATGTTTAAATTTCAATCCTAAAATATAAATTTTTAACAAAAAAGTTAATTTTTCAGCAGGCTGTTGTATTTTTAACCCAGCAGTTGAATTTTCAACCAAATAATTAGATTGTCAGTGAAGAAAATTTATTTTTGACCAGAAAATTTTCTATTTATCAAAGCAGTTCACTTTTCAACCGATGGAAAGAGTTTTTAAATAAAATAAGAATACTAGAGAAAAAAATGAACTTTTAAGAAAGTAGTTCAACTTTCAACCAAGGAGTTGAATTCGCAACCTAAGAAAATAAATTTTTAACAAGAAATGTAATAGTTGATATTTCAACAAAAAAAGACTTTAATTAAAAAAATAAAATGGTTGGATTCAACCAAAAAAACGAATATTCATTGAAAGCCATGAATTATTAACCAGATAGTTAAACTTTCCACTAAAAAAGATAAATTTTCAACAAAAATGGAATAATTAATTTATCAGTTAAAAAAGTTTATTTTTAACCAAAAAAGAAAAACGAATGTTTCAACAAATAGTTTAATTTTCTGCCATGTTGTTTAATTTTCACAAAGAAGGTACGAATTATCTTCAGAAAAAATAAAGTTGCATCCCCAAAATGTGAATTTTCAGCAAAATGTGAATTTTTAGCAAAAACTTGAGGTTTTTAACTAAAACAGGTTTCCTTTTAAAATAAACATTTGAATTTGTAACCACGAAAGCGAAAATTTCTACAAAAAAAAAAAATATATAAATTTCGGCTAAAAATAGAATAGTTAAATTTTCAGTTACACAATTTATTCTTATTAAAATAAAACTAGTTTTTAACAAAATTAATTAATTTTCAATCAAAAAGACACAGTTTCCAGCACAAAGAAATAATTTTCTATCAAAACCGATCGATTTTTAACAAAATTCATGAATTTTCAACTAAATATTTAAATTTCTCAAGGATGTTTTAACTAAATAGTTGAATTTTAAACAAAAAAAGATAAATTTCATACGAAAATGCGAATAGTTGAATTTTCAATCCAAAAAGAAAAACAAATCTTTAAGATAATATTCAAATTATCAACAAGAGAAATAAATTTTTAACAAAAATGATGAATCTTTAACTGCAAAAATTAATTTTCAAAAAATTAGTTTTAAATTTAATAGTTTAATTTCCCACCAAATTGTTGATATTTTTCGAAACAGATACATTTTTAACAGAAAAATTTAAATATTCAACAAAAAAGTTCATTTTCGACCGAAAAGACGAAGTTTTGAACGGAAAGTGTCAGTTTCATACTAAAAATTATTAATTGTTAACAAAATTCATGAATTCTTAACTAAATATTTGAATTTCTCAAGAAATTGTCAACCAAATAGCTGAATTTTCTTCTAAGTGAATGAATTTTCAGCCCCAAAGTGTAAACATTCAGAAAAAAGATAATTTTCAACCGAAAGGAGTAACTTTTAATCAGAAAGTTGCAATTACATCCAAAAAGATTACATTTCTATCAAAAACGATAATGTTGACAAAAAATGGGAATAGTTACATTTTTAGTTGAAAATATTAACTTTTAATAAAAAAACAATTTTTAAACAAAGAAATGAATTTTTAACTAAAGTGATGAATTTTGAACTAAAGAAATTAATTTTTAATAAAGTAGTTCAACTTTCCACCAAATAGTTTAATTTTCTACCAAATTGTTGAATTTCCTTCACTACAGATGAATTTTCCACCTCGAAGTGTGAATTTTCAACAAAAAATTTATTTTCAACCAAAAAAACAGTTCCTTTTGGTTTGAAAATTCGTCTTTTGGTAAAAAAGTCATATTTTTTTATTAGAAGTTAATTCTTTCGAATTGAAAAGTCTACTATTATATTTCTAGTTCGGAATTCCTCTTTTTTAGTTAAAAATTTAATTTTTTTTGTTTTTAAAAATTTTCAGTCAACAGTCATCTTTGTTCATTGAAAATTCAACTACACTGTTGAATGTTATAAAAAATTTGTAACAATTGTAAAAATCTCTTTTTCCTGGTTTTGCCAGTTTTTCGCTCAAATTCAAACTGAATTAATAGAAAGCAATAAAAACCTAACTATTTTTGGTTAAAACTTAATTCTTTTTAATTGAAAGGCTTATTATATTTTTGGTTTAAAGTTCATTCCTATTAATTCAAATGTCTACTATTACATTTTTATATTAGAATTCTTCTCTTTTGGTAAAAAATTCTACTACTTTTTTGAAAATTAAACTATATTGTTAAAAAGTAATTTATTCGGTCTTATCTTTAAAAAAATCTTCTAAAAAATGAATTTTCAACAAAAGTGTTCAACTTTGAACCAAGTTGCTGAATTTCTGACAGAAAAAGATTACATTTGAAAGAAATAGTTTTATAGTTGATATTTCAACCAACAAATATGAAATTAAAAAAAAAAAATTGACCACCAAAAAAAACGAATTTTCAGCAAATAAAGATTTTTAGTCATGAAAGAAAAAAAATTTTGCCTCAATTTTCGAACCTTCAATCCAAAAGAAAAGCTGTCTGTACAAACATTTAATTTTCAACCAGAAAATAAGAATTTTTAGCAAAAAATAATTTTTCTCAACGAAATAGTTTAATTTTCAATCAAAGACGTAGATCTTCATTACAAGAAATTCAACAAAATAGTCAACTTTTACCCACGCAGTTGAATTTTTGTTTAAAAATGATCAGTTTTTAACAAAATAGTTTAACTTTCAACCAAAGAGATGAATTTTTGAATAAAAATATAACTCTTCAAAGAAAAAAATGATTTCTTAACAAAGTGATTCAAATGAGAAAGTTGAATCCTCAAGCAAAGAAGATTAATTTTCAACCAAACAGTTAAATTTTTTCCAAGAGAGATGAAATTTCTACGGAAGCCGATGAATTTTCAAATCAAAAAGACAAATTGTCAAAAAAATTGTTAAATTTTTACTTAAAAAAAAACCAGTTGACTTTTCAGCTCCAAAATATGAATTTTAAACAAGTAAATTCTGTATGAAATAGTTGAATTTTCTACTAAAAAGGATGAATTTTTAAACAAAAAGTTGCATTTTTATTTAAGCAAGGTGCAGTTTCTACTAAAATATATGAATTTTCACATTAAAAAGATAAATTTTCAAAAAAACAGTCGAATTTTGATCCAAACAAGGTTTTAGTTGACTTTTCAACAAGAAAATATGAATTTAAAAAAAAATATAAGTTTTCTACAAAATAGTTGAATTTTTTAACAAAAAAGTTGAATTACTAACCAAGAAAAATGACTTCTCAACGAAAATTTTCAATCTTAAACCAAATACTTGCATTTTTAACAAAGAAAGATTTAATTTCTGCTAAAAACGATGAATTTTTAAATCAAAAATACAAATTTTCAGGAAAAAAATTGAATTTTTACCTAAAAAAGATTTCAGTTGACTTTTCAACGCCAAAATATGAATTTTAAGCAAGTCAATTTTTTATGAAATAGTTGAATTTTTAATCAAACAGTTCCTAAACTTAAAATTTTAATATTTTTAACCTACAATATTTTATAAACGGAATGAAACAATTGAATAATATACAATTAAAATTAATTATTTATTTATTTAACAATTAAACAATTTAAATGACAAGTAAAATATTTTTAATTTATTCTGCTTGACAGTTATTGAAAGTTATAGAAATCTCCTGACTTTTGCAAAAAGAATTTTCCTAACACCCTGACTTTTCCCTGACCAATGAAATTTCCTGACTTTTGTAAAATTGTTGCTGGCAGTAGAATTTCCAACCAAACAAGACAAATTTTCAAGGAGAGAGATGAATTTTCAATTAAAATGATGAAACTTAAAAAAAAGAATTTTTAACAAAGTAGTTCAACTTTCAACTCAAAATAAAAAATTTTTATTAAAAAAGATGAATCGTCAATAAATAAAGCTTTTTCAGATAAGACAGAAACAAATTTCATATAAATTTTTAAATGTTCAAACCAAAGATGAATTTTTTGTAAAAAAGTTGCATTTTCAACCTGAAAATATGAATTTCAACCAAAAATTTTATTTTTCTACCAATAAAGACGAATTTTTAACTGAAAAGATTCAATTTTCAACCTAAGAGATGAATCTTAAAACAAAAAATTATTTTTAACAAATTGGTTCAACTTTTACGCAATAAATTGAATTTTCGATTTAAAACATAATTTTTGAACTAAAAATGGGAAAGTTACATTTTTCAATAAAAAATTAATTTTCACACAAAAAAAAATTAGTTTCAACTAAGTAATTCAACTGGAATAGCTAAATTTTTTATTCAAAAAATTAATTTTCAACCAAAAAAACGACAACAAATTTTCAATAAAATAGTTCCATTTTGAACCCAAAAGATGAATTTTCAAACAAAAAAATTAATTTTTAACAAAGTGGTTCAACTTTCACCAGAGTAAATAG
>JAABKJ010009091.1:0-11287 GCA_011634705.1 Andricus grossulariae
AGCAGGAATTGCCATAATTCAAGATCCCTAGTTATACAGGGAAAGGATTAGTGGTTTGTCAGGATGTGGCTTCATATGAAAGGGGCCATAAAAAAAGCGTCAAGGGCATGCATAGCCGTCAAGGGTATGGATTTGAACCTTTGCCTAAACTCTGCTCTAGAGATTTCACCGATAAAGAGGTGAGACACAGAAGCAGTATCGGAGAATGGCCAGAGGTGCTTATTGCCTTGGCTCATTGCCCTGGCGGTACCGAGAAACCCTTGCCTCCCAGAGAGGTGGAGGCTCTAATTCGACACTTTCAACAGAACGAAATTCCGCTGCTGTTGGACTGTGATGCAATCTCTCGTCACACGGTGTGCGGCAGTACAAACATCAATGACAGAGGAAGTGATTCAATTAAATACATAACAGGCACAGAGCTGGAGATTCCCATTCAGGGTTCTACTCCCACATTCCAGACTAAAAACAGGAGTGAGGTTTTAGATTTGACTCTATGTTTGTATGTACTAAGGTGCAGGGTAGTGGCCTGAAGAGTCTCGGTTGAGGAGTCTCACTCGGACCACAAATATATCGTGTTTCGATTAACCCTATGAAAACCGGTGGTTTCCGAGGTAAGGAGCCAGAGAAATACACTTCAGGACTTACATAAAGAGAAACTCAAAGGAAGGTTTGCGGAATTTCCCACAAGCTATGCTACCATTGAACACGTGTCTAACCTGCAGGATTATTTAGGGCAATTATATCCCTTAACCACGTAACCAAACCTGAGAGCAAGGGTCACACTGCTGCGCAAGATTTCCGACTAATCAGTCGGACGTCTTTTATCCTGAAGACGTTCAAGAAGCTGGTCAAGGTATACATTAGGGATGAGGTGCTCTTAGCCTCCCCGCCGCATAGAGAGCAGCATGCTTTAAAGGCAGCCTGTTCGAAATAAACTGCGCTTCTTGCTGTTGTGGCAAAATTGGAGTAGCAGTTAAAACAAAATGAGTATGCTTTCGGCGCTTTTTTTAATAGAAAGAGTGCTTTCAGCAATACTCATCCAGCATTCATCTGTCGAAAGGCTATGAAATGTGGCGTGCCGGACCAGTTATTATGCTGAACAAGAAGCATGCTACGCCGGAGAAGACTTGAAACCAGATGAGGTGAGAGCTTATTAAGTGGAATAGATATATATGGATGCCCACAGGGAAGTGTCCTGTCACCCTTCCTGTGGTGCATTGTGGTGGATGACCAACTATGTAGGCCTGATAACGAATGGTATTATACTCAGAGATATGCGGATTGCTTCGTAATCATATTAGGGGGGCTTATTTGTACACGCAGATGGGTCTTATGAGGCCACCGCAGAAAGCTCTATTGCGAAAGCTCAGAGCTCTCAGTAAATCTGGAAAAGACCAACCTTGTCATTTTCACAAAAATTATGAAGTTCCGAAAGTTGACGCTCCTTGTTTTGCCGTGGAAAGCTGATGTTTTTAGATTTAGTTATATATCTGGGAGTAATTCTACATAGCGAGCTGAACTAGGCAAAGCAGCTGGAGACCCAATGCAGGAAATTTGTCATGACTTTTTGGATGTGCAGGAGAGCCTTTGGGTTGACGTGGGGATAGGGGCCGAAAATGCTTGCATAGCTCTACTCTGCCGTCCTGAAACTAAGGCTCCCAAATGCGGACATGGTCTGGTGTTCACAAGCGAAAATTAAAATAATGCGGGACAGATTCATGCTTTATGAAGAACCACTACATGTTGCGATAACCGCTAGAGTGCCATAAGCGATTTGCGACCTGACAAGAGCAAACAGATGGACTCGGAAGACTAGACGCACTAGGTTCCTGAGTGATATTAGCGCAATGTCGATTATACAGATGAGCCAAGACAGAATGATAAAACGCTTCAACTTGGCCAAAGCTTTCCGCGTCTGCATCTCGAACAGGGATCTGTGGAAAGCAAATGGTAACCCTCTTCATCAAAAGGGAAATCTGGTATACAGATAGCTCCAGGGAAGAGTAAGGGCCAGAAGCAGCAATTTATGTCAGCAAGAGAGGGGAAGGGATAGGCCCTCCACTTGTTCGACATGCTACTGTCATTCAGGCGGAGGTCTTGGCCGTCCTTCGCTGTGTTGAAACACTAATTGAAGAAAACGCTGCTGGCAGACGAAATCAATTCTTGAATATACCTTTAGGATGGACATAGCCAAGGAAATCCTGGGTTTACCCAAGAAGGATATAAGTACAGTGGTACGGATCCTAACTGGGCCCAAGCACTTGAATTGTCATATGCACAAAATGGAGTATACTCCACGACAGAATGCAGGAGATGCGGCAGCGATGACGGAACATCCCTGCGTTTATTATGAAAGTGCCCGGCATGAGCTGGTTTCAGAAAACAGACCCTCGAGAACATTTTATGGAATCAGAGAAAATTACAAC
This sequence comes from Andricus grossulariae, assembly GCA_011634705.1. Lineage (NCBI taxonomy): Eukaryota > Metazoa > Arthropoda > Insecta > Hymenoptera > Cynipidae > Andricus > Andricus grossulariae. The sequence continues at coordinate 2,427 of JAABKJ010009091.1, forward strand.
GCGATGAGTAGTCGACATACTAGGCTTCCTCAAGAAGTCTTCGGTCGACTGCAGAGAGTGAATAAGTAAGATTGTGTCACAATAGGCTTTATAGCTTGAGCGCAAGGGGAGCTCTTAATGGGCTGAATTGAACAATTGACCTTCATCTTTGAAGCTCCAACATTTATTTCTCCAAAAAATGGTTACGACTATTAAAAGTGGCCTGACAAATTCTATAATGATATTTTGATAATGATACAAATTATGTTGGCTTTGGTCATCTTATTCTGGGAGGGTATGGAGATGTCAAGTCAGGTTCCACTTATAGTCTTCTCTGCATTCTCATAGGACTTATGAAGATCTAATCAATTTTAGAATTCTGGAAACATCCTGTATTTAAAAAATTTGGTAAAAACTACTTACTTTCTTATTGTTTTACACGAATATAATGAAACCTATCACATAAATTTCATGCAATTGTAGGGATTTGATATTTGTTACCACGACAAGGGATTATTATATGAACAAGAAAATATTTAGTGACCTAACCAAACTTTTCGATTTTTCTAGTCAAGTCTTGTAGATGGAATTTTTTGTCGAGTTAGATGAAAAATCGGGTTGCGTCAATCAAATATTCTGGTTAATTTACCATGCTTAAAAGATGGTTCTACTAGAAAATTATTGGATTTTCAACTCAAAAATATAAATTTCTAACAATGCACTTAAATTGCATCCAAAGGGTAAAAATTTAAAAATAAGAACTCTCAATTTCAACCAAAAACCGTATACCTAAATTTTCAATAAAAAATTGACTTTGAACAAAAGAAAAAAAAATATTTTAATAAAATATTGAATTTTGAACAAATGTTTAACAAAGAAATTAAATTTTCAACCAATATTTTGAATTTTTGACCAGGAAGATTAACTTTTCATCCTAATTTTGATCACAGAAGTTGAATTTTCAACCAAACAGTTAAATATTTACCGAAACACGATCAATTTTCAAACTTTAATAGAATTGGTAAATTTGAAGTTTGAAAAATGAATTAGGAACAATGTGTTATGTGGTTTAAAACGCCTGAAACCTAGTTTATACCTTATTCTGACCCTGATCCTAGACGTACACGTGATAAGGCTTTCTACGTTTGACCATGTCCAAAATCGATCAGGAGGCAATGCTTACGAACTGCATACGAACCATTATAGCTGCTTTCCTCAACCTCCACCTCAAGGTGGGCGTAATGGAAACACTATAAGCCGTGGACCAGTCGACCCCTCTAGCCATAATTTGTGGCATCTGAAACATTGTGATTGCTCCACCGCTAGCCTGCCACATCCATAGCAAAACATTTCGCAATCAATAGGAAAGTCCCTATATATGTGACCTGGACGATGGAAATTAGAGCAACCTCCAGAAGAAGGATTTATAAGGGGCTGCCTGACAGCTGTTGTATAATATAAAGTAGCCGCCGGAGAAGACGACACTGGTCCCTGATGTTTGGACGGAATAGGATAGGCTCCGGAAATTGATTGTTCTTCGCTTGGCCCACTGGAAAGACTGAATCCAATATCCGGAATGTCTAGTGTCCGATCAACTCTTTGGTCACTCCTGTCAACTCGCGACTAAGCCCCACCAAGAACTTTACACGAATTCACCTTAGATGACCCGCCGACGGCGGGCGAAATCATCTTCCCCTCACCGTCATCTTGGGATCCAGAAATCATCCACCTTCAGAGGGATAAATCTTCACCGGGTCCTGACTCTGAGGGATAACTGGGCCCATGAAGTGTTCTATCTTTGGGGGACCAATTTCCATGAGTTCGTCCCAGATGACTCGCCTAGATTCAACTTATTTACGTCCTGGCCCCCGAGCTTTGAGGTTATGGGTTCTCGGCGGAACATAGGATACACTTTGCACATTCCCCAGAGTTTAAGGGAAACAAGTTGTACTTCCGATGATGGACACAATCCCCTGCCTCTCGTCGTAACCTTGGGACTTGGGGGTAGTCCCTCATTGAGCGGGCCAGCTTTAGCACTCTTTGGATTCCGATAAATTCCCGGGTCTAGAGAGTGTTTGACGTGAGATGAGACCCACTTACCGTTACACTTCGTCCCCTTGGGATCCTCATTCGTGAAACTCACTACTTCAGTATCTGGTTCATACATATGAGACAAGGTGTCAGGCACGTGATGTAAGGCATCTTTCTTATGTATAATGGTTTCCTGATTTCCAAGCAACTGCGTAGCCCACGGCCACAGTCTGCTGCTTGGATATTTTAAGTTATACAACCAGCGAAGGCTACTGTGGTCAGTTATTACTTCGATAGGGGAACCCTCATGATAGGGCCGAAATTTTCGGGTAGCCCATATCACCGCCAAGCACTCTTGCTCAATTACAGTGAAATTCCTCTCAAAGGGGGCCATCGTCCGACTCGCGTAAGCGATCACTCGCCCCGCGAGTTTATTTCTATGAAATCCGGTTGGTATAATGTGGAAGCGGAGGTAAATGCTGTATTCAAGAGCTCGAAGAACCTTTGCTGTTCTTCGCCTCATATGAATTGACGACTTTTTTCCAACAGGCAGAACAGAGGCTCAACCATAGCAGCGAAATCCTCTATAAACCTCCAGTGATACGAGACCATTTCCAAAAATCGCCCAAGTTTCTTCAAGGTATTTGGGACTGGGCAATTAGTAACCGGTTCAACTTTTGAAGATCAGCGTGGAAACTCGACTGGTTTGCCATGTACCCCAGATACTTGACCTCCTTGCAACAAAATGCACTCTTTTCCCTATTAATCGTAAAGCCAGCATTAATTATCACATCTAGAACACGCCTAAGCCAGTATAGATGTTCATCAAAGATTTCGGTGACTATAATGATGTCATCAAGGTATGCAAAAACGTGCGGTTCAGATTCCGGTGTGACCAACCTATCTAGAAGGCGTTAAAAAGTAGCCGGAGAATTTGATAAGCCAAAGGGCATCCGAGTATACTGGTATGTGCCCTTTCTAGGAACAGCAAAAGCAGTATGCTCCTTACTTTCTCTGGAGAAACGAATCTGGTGGATTACACCAGCCGCTCTCAGACGGTTCTATTGAAGCTCCTTTCTCTAGCTTATCAGCTGATTTCTTGAGTTACTCTAAAATCTTGGGTCAATATCTCCGATAATGTTGTTTAATTAGCAGGTGAACTTGGACATCTATTACATACTCTGATAAATGCCTGGCTGGCAACTTCTCCAGCATAGGGGGAATATTTTCGTCTACGAGTTTCTCCGATAACTTCAACTGACCTGGTTGTAATTCTTTGAGACTAGCACAGGACATGAGTGGTCGCAACCTCCTCTAATGAGAAGGTATACCGAATCCTGGAATCATCCATCCCCAAGCGCTTTCCGGCTTGGACCAAGAACTGTGGAAGAAATATCTAACTGCAGCAAAATTCCAGCACCCCGGTCATCTAGAAAATTTTTGCTGGGTATCTGCCATAGCAGGAGACGATCATTTTGGTGGAGAATTAGTAGCGACCACAGGAAACTGCACTTCGGCGGTAGTTTATGAGGTAAAAGGAGAAATGAAAAGATTACTTTCTGGCAAACTCCAGTTAGGTACTTTTGGAGCTAGCGGAGATAGGGGTAATTTTGGAAATATGTCATAGAAAAACTGAGAGTACGTTAGTACCCACTCGATTCTGTGGATAGCGTTGCCCACTCTGATTATTTTTATTGTTACGGTCAAGGTTCTGATTATTATCATTATTATTCTGTCGTTTAGGTTCGGATAAGGTTTTCGGAAACTGAACTGGACGATCCAAAACAGTAACAATGGGTTCTGTGTTAATCGCAGTCACAGGTTCAGCTGTAGCTTTAAAAGTAGCATAAGCAAACTCAGGTAGCAAACTACTGCTTGCCAAAAGGGAGGGGTTGGAGGTGCATTCAAACTATCCATCCCATGAGCCGACTTGAACAATTCGTCTCTTATTTCCAACTGATCGAAATCCTGGAAATCACTACAAGGTATCGCTTGTCTATATCGCGGATGTAAATTTGAATATGCTTGCTCGAGCTGCTCTGGCATACTAAGTGGTGGTTCAAAGAATTCAAATAATGATATAATATTTTGGAGATATTCAGCTATAGGCTCGTTTATACCCTGTGTCCGTCTTTTTACCTCGTCCTTAAATTTTAACTGAAAATGTATACCACCATACAACCTGTGAAAAGCTGTAATGAAACCTGTCCAATCGACCCATTTCCTGTCTCCTACGCACAACCTAAGCCAAACAAGAGCACTGCGAGTTGGAAGGCTAGGCATCGCTGCTAGTATTTGATCATCAGATGAGCCGCTTGCTAATCGGCATTCGCTTACTCTTTTGAAAAAATCCTTCGAAATACTATGCCTGACACCATTAAATGATAAATTCCACTTACGGACTGCCTCCAGAACATTCAGCACATGCTTACCTATACGATAGCTACATGTTGAGTGGTTTACGCCCGAACAGTACAAAGGGTTTGGTTGATACCTTTGAGTGGGCGGTACTGGATAGTGAGATCGGTCCTCAAACAATGTGGGGTTAACCAGCGACTGGAGTTGCTGAGAAAATCCCACAACTGGGTTTTTGAATTCCGTAAGCATACTGTGGTATGAACTGCCCAAATTTACTGACAAGGATCTGGTCTCTCGTAGCGCTGATCTTCCGTAGCGTTGGTTGAGTGAGGTAAATTAACTTTTACCAGCGGGTCAGCAAAAGTACCTGATATCATGCCAATATCAAACGATAAAGGATTGTTTGAACGGCCAATGCTATCACCAATATGGTGAGTAACTGGGGTATTCGCTAGAGGCTATGTCATTTCACTAGACCTTTCTCGCTGAGGACCTCTGAGCGCCAGTGATAAATGAGTTTCCTACCACATGACGTCTTTTTTCTCAGACCCTTCAATACTCAAACCAAATTGGTTAAGTATAGCCTTTGACTGTGTTTCGTTCAATCCACTTGCCCAAAAACTGACCCGATCAGCAGTATCACCCCAAACTTGTGATAACTGAAAATTCAGCTCTTCCATTTTTTTCATTGAAAAAAATCAATTAAAACCAATAAAATTGACTTATTTCTGATGATTCTGTTAAATGCTCCGATATCCTTCCGATTCTCAATTCAGTAAAGGCTGAACTGAAATTTGAGAAGTTTCGAATCAATTTGGAATAAATTCAGAAGGAATTCGCTCTAAAATACATTATTTATGACCATTACCTGATATTTCAATAAATTTCCTAAGATTTTTATAGATTCACGAAGTTCGTGGAAATATTTTACGTCGCCGTAAGGTTACGCGAAAACTTTACTTATGGCCTCGGAAATCTTGCCAGTACGCGGACACACTGAACCGAGCTTTTTGCGATTATCCTTTTCCCCACACAGCACATAGATATAATTACAACAATAATCAATAATACCTAAAATCATCAGCAATTGTAAAAACGACCAAATATTTTGACAATTGCATAAAATCACCCACAGTTATATAATTTCCAACCTTGTTCAGAGTGTGGGCCCCACGTTGGGCGCAATTTTGTGACAGGATTTTCAATTAAATGAATAATTCACTTACCTGTTATATGGCGGCTCAACGTGGTTATTTACTCCAATTTATGATCTGGAAAAACTTTGAAAAAAAGACCAGACCAAATGTCTGGTGCTGGCACCAGGTGTCTGTGAAGGTGACCAAAATAATTCATCATCTCTTTTCTCCTGGCAGGAAGGGTAATCAAACTAATTCGATCCCGACAACTCAGGAGAGGGAAAAATGTGAAGGCGATTAATGAGCAAGTTTGATACATATTTTCATGAATAACAATTACAAGTTCATTGCAAAGAAAAACATTCCAGTTTGAGAAACATAAATTGACTTAATGATTTGAACGCGAAAAGGAAAAGGCAGACATCTTTACTCTGACCTTGATGTTTATGAGAAAACGAACTTCAATCTCTTATCATGAATACAAAAATTAGGATATGACGGCAAGTAAAACTTAAATTTTATTAAGAAATGAATGAACAATTCTTCCATATCAATCGCGGAATGAAATAATAAAAGAGAAAATCATGAGCTTTCAAAATAAAACAGACAAATGGCCGACCTTACACAACATTTCTATAGATGGCAAGACGGAAAGGAAACCTGGCACCCACCTGATGCTCAGTCCCTTGTGTGGTCTTCAGATCCTTTCTACGATTTTCCTAGTATCTTTCTTAGAATGGATTAATTTTAGTAATTCTGATTCTCCATGGATCTTTACTAGAATGGATTAACTTCAGTAATTCACTAGACTGACGCTCTCTACTCAAGAGTTGCACAGAAAACTGCGTAGCCAGAAAAAGCTGCCCAACGTCCACAGGGAAATTTTACCAAGAACATTGAGGCTGCATCTAGCGGTTCGGGGAGAAGTCCTATAACGCGGACTCTATAATATTCAGTGTGTGGTAAGCAGTGAGGCAACAGCTGAAGTGGTTTCGATAATGAAAAAGACATAACAGTGATAATGAGTCTCATTGAATATTCGCAGTTCAAGTTCATAGTTATTAAATGAACTTCATGCCATTTTTGGATTCAGCAGATTGTTTTTTTCGGTCCAACGACATAACATTTGAGAATCAGGCAAGTGACAGAACCTACCTTTCCGGACCTGACTTCACAAAATTCTAATACCTAGTTGACTGGTTGACTAGGATTTATATTCTATTCAGAAAGGAAACATGTTCAGAAGATAATCCCAAAAAATTAATGATATTGTTCTCAAAATTACCTTATGTACTAATTGTGAAATTTCCGTGCAACGTGAGTCGAGTGGATTAGCGTTCTATTGGAAATTCCTTTCATCGCGAAGAGTGGAGTGATCTGCGCGATTCGACATGAAATAACTTGATATCTTCCCTGCCATAATTCAATCTCTCGCAAATCCAAAAAAAAATCCGATCAAGAGCATAAAGATCAATGTGTACCATTCCTTGTTTGTTCATTTTCCCAGACAGCGCGTTCAAAGCTTGAATCATTCCTTCCGCAGTATCATTTCCTGACACCAGCGAAACTCAACTGAAACAATCCGCTACTAGATTATTATAACACTTGCAGAGAGTAATAATAAACGAGTATTTAGCAATATTAACGACCATCGAACTAAACGCGAATTTTGGTACAGCGTTTTAAGCAGAAAAGTGAAGGCCTGATGATCCGTTACCATGCATAAGACATTTTCAATCAAGACGGGGCACAACCTGAAAACTACCTGAAAAATCGCCAACAATTCAATGTAGTTGCTGCAAAATTTGCCTCGTACGAAGTCAGGTAGCGACTAACGACAGCAATAATCGTTTCGTCGCCTGCGTTACCGAACTGATAGAGAATAGCACTAATACCTTCCTTAAATGGATCTGTGTTCAAATGAAATAGACGATCCGTAAAGAAATGCTGCAAGGAAACGAATTTCAGAAACTTTGCTTTTTCTTGATTGAATTTGCTACCATACTCGTCAGTCCAAAAAAATTTACTTTTAGAACTTAGCAATTCAAGAAATTCATCCAGCAATTGAGCATTATTTGAATCATTGAGGATCCTATCACTTTTTGCGTTTTCTGAATGATTCACAACCCTTTGTTCATCTCCCATCGCAAATTTTGGAATACGACAATAATACTTAACCTCCGGCTGCAAAATTTCCTGATCCTTGATCCGAAACGATTTTATTTTAAAATGAGTGTTGTGTTGCTTTCGAGCCATCCAGTCACTGCCGATTATGATTCCATGTTGTGATTCGAGATTTCGAGATGACTTCATACAATTAAAAACTGGAGGTAAACAACCAGCGCAGGGTCCCACTGGGAGCATCTGTCATCTAAACAAAGAAATGACATCGGCTCCCAGTAGGACCGCGGTAAATCCCATTCACGGTCACGTCTCACAACCGTGAGATGAGTGGCCACAAAACACGACGAAATCACAACGACAGGTTGGCGAAACTCTCGTGTGTTTTGACGAAACGAAGCGACCAAGCATAACAGCTTTCTGAATCCATCTCGAAAGTGCCGCGGCATATTTTTGGCAAGCGGGTATGGCCTCAAGGTTATGAACCAGTGATAGTTTTGCACCTACGAGAACACCTGTCACAAGGACAACTACTCGTATCAAATATTTTGGGCACAGTCGTTGATGATAAAGCACTCTTAGGGCCACATTGTGTCTGTGAATATACGTCGTTCCTGCGTAAGTGGGACACCCCGATAGTATGTGTTCTAGGTACTCAACGTGCGTATGACACGCTCTGCACATATAGCTTGGAACTTTTTGACCTAAATGCGGTTAAGGTATGCTATGGTGCAAAGGATACTTTCCTGGCATGCAAAAATAAAACCCTTCATACCTGAATTAGGTTCTGATGATTTTAGAAAAGCAAAAGTTTGCTCTTTTGACAAGGAATGTTTTTCTACATTCCTGTGAAAACTTCCGTGCATTTTCTTGTCGAATAGCTCTTGATGGAATTTTTGAAATTCTGCTTTCTTTTCTTCGGCTTTCAAAACTGAAGTATCTAGATGAAATGATGCACTTTCCTCACATCTGATGTTGAAATTCAGGCCAAGGGTTTCAGCTGCCTGCTCCGCGGCTTTGTAAAGGAACGCTTCGTTGGCAACCATTTCGTGATTCCTGACCAGTTCTGCGAAAGGATCTTTTCCATTTGCAACGATGCAAGCTCTACTCTGAACAAGTCGGTTATGAAGACACTGGAGATTCAGAAGTCCGCGTCCGCCTTGACGGCGTGAAATGTATAAACGCGGAACTGACGAATTGATATGCAAGCTTTTATGCATATGCATGATCTTACGT
>JAABKJ010009092.1:0-11287 GCA_011634705.1 Andricus grossulariae
ATTTTATATTATATTATATTTTTCGTTCGGAATTCATCTAGTTTGGTTCAAAATTCAATTATTTTGTTGAAAATTGAACTATTTTGATGAAAATTCGTTTCGTGATTGGTTGAAAATAAACTTTTAAACTGACAATTATACTATTTCATTTTTGGTTAAAAGTTGATCCTTTTCAGTTAAAAATTTGTTGTCTTTCTTTGTAGAAATTTAACCTTGGTTAAAAATTTATCCATTTTGTTTAAAAATGCAATTGTTTGATTGAAATATAAACTGTAACATGCTTCGTTGAGAATTCATCTTTTTTGGTTGAAAAGTCCATTTTTGACATAAAGTTGAACTACTTTGTAAACAAATTATTCTTTTTTATTCAGGATTCATAATTATAGTTGAAAATTGAGCTATTAACTTTTAAATTAACTTTTATGTTGAAAATTCTACCGTTTTGTAGAAAATACATCTTTTTGTCTTGAAATTTCAACAATTTGGTGGAAAATTGAACTATTTTGTTGAAAATTTAACTTTTTGGTTGAAAAATCATATTTTTTGGTTAAAAAATCAAATTTTTTGGAGATAATTCATCTTTTTCGTTGAAAATTTAACAACTTTGTTGGATATTCATTTTTTTGTTGTTGCAAATTTTTGTTTTATCTGAAAATGTAACTATTTTATCTTTGATTAAAACTTTATCTTATGTATAGGATAAGTTGGAAATTCGTATTTTTTGTTGAAACTTTATCCTATTTATTGTATGAGTTAAAATTTTAATTATTTGGTAGAAAATTCATGTATTTTTTTGAAAAATCGTCTTTTGGGTAGAAAATTAATCTTATTTGTTGATAATTCAACTTTTTTGTTATAAATTCAAATATTTGATAGAAAATTTCTATATTTTTTTTTAAATTCATCTTTTTGGGTAGAAAATTATTCTTGTTTGTTGAATTTTCAACTTTTTGGTTGAGAATTCAACAATCTTGTTAAAAATTCATCTTTTCCGATTGAAAAATCCACTTTTTTGTAAAACATTCGACTTTTTAGCTTAAAAACTTTACTCTTTTGCTGAAAATTCAACTGTCTTCTAAAAAATTTGACTTTTTGTCATGAAAATTCAAATATTTGAATTTTAATCTCTTTTGTTTGAAAATTCGACAATTTGATTGAAAATGGATCTTTGTATGCTGGAAATTCAACTATTTGGTTGAAAATTCAACTATTTGGTAGAAAATTCATTTTTTTCAATTTGTCTTTTTGGGTAGCAAATTATTCTTGTTTTATTGAAAGTTCAACTTTTTGGTTGAGAATTCAACTTTCTTGTTAAAAATTCATCTTTCTTGATTGAAAATTATCTTTTTTGTTTGATATTCATCTTTCCATGTTTAAAATCCACTTTTTTGTAAAACATTCGACTTTTTAGCTTAAAAACTTTACTCTCTTGCTAAAAATTCATCTTTCATGGTAAAAAATGAATTTTTTAAATGAAAATTCAACTGTCTTGTACAAAATTTGTCTTTTTTCTTGAAAATTCAAATATTTGATTTAATTTTAATCTCTTTTATTTGAAAATTCTACTGTTTGCTTGAAAATGCATCTTTGTATGCTGAAAATTCAACTATTTGGTAGAAAATTCATATATTTTGTTAAAAGTCTGTCTTTTTGGGTGTAAAATTATTTTCGTTTGTTGAAAGTTTAAAGTTTTGGTTGAGAATTCAACTATCTTGTTAAAAACTCATATTTCTTGATTGAAAATTATCTTTTCCAAATTAAAAGTCCACTTTTGTGTAAAACATTCGACTTTTTATCTTAGAAACTTTACTCTTTTATTGAAAATTCATCTTTCATGGTAGGAAAGTCATCTTTCTTGGTTAAAAATAAACTTCTTCGTTGAAAATTCAACTATTTTCAAAAAAATTTGTATTTTTGTCTTGAAAATTCAAAAATTGAATTAAATTTTAATCTTTTTTGTTTGAAAATTCAACTATTCTGTTAGAAATTTAACTATTTTGTTAAAAATCGAATTATTTTTTGGAAAATTGAACTATTTTGTTTCAATAAATTCTTTTGGATTGAAAATTTATCTTTTATGGTAGAAAAATCATCCTTCTTGGTTGACAGTTTATCTTTCTTGGTTGAAAAGTAACTTTTTTGTTAAAAATGCATCTGTCTTTGAAAAAATTCGTCTTTTTGTCTGGAAAATTTTACTATTTGGTTAAATCTTTAACTATTTTTTGGAAAACTCATCTCTTTTACTGTAAAGTTCATATTTTTGGTTGTTAATGCAACTGTTTGGTTGAAATTTTTTTTTAATTCGTCTTTTTTGTTGAAAATTCATCTCTTTCGGTAGAAAATGTTTTTTGATTAAAAATTCAACTATCTTTTTGAAAATGCAATATATTTCGGCTTAAAATCTTAGGAATTTAAAGTGTTTCTGAATTCAATATGTTATTTACATTAATTTTAGTTAAAAGAATTTCTAAGCTTAAAATCAGTTTGTAGCCAACGGCTGTGGAAATAAGGGAAAAAACAGGGAGTTTGAAAAAAATCTTCCAAAAGTCAGGGAATTTCTATGAAAGGCACTTTAAATAAATTTCAAGGAGGATAAATTTGATATTTTTTTATTTAAATTTAAAATTGTTTTTTTTTTTCGTTTTTAAAAGATTCTTTGTTAAAATTTTTACAATTTTGAAAATGAAGGTTTGGCTGTGTTTTGCTAGAAAAATCAACAATTTTGTTCAAAATTTATTCTTTTTGGTTGAAAATTTAACTACTTTGTTAAAAATTCGACGTTTTTGCTTGAATTCAACTGTTTTTTATTTAAAATTAAAATCTTTTTTTGTTGAAATATCTACTAGGACATTATTTGTTTAAAATTCATATTTTTTGGTTGATAAGTGAAATAATTGGCTCAAGATTAAACCTCTTGGTTAAAAAATCATTTTTTTGTTGATGCTTCACCTTTTTAGTTGAAAATTCATCTCAGGTTGAAAATTACTTTTTTTTTAAATAATATTTTTAATTAAAAATTTAGTTATACCAGGTGAAGATTGATCATTTTGGTTTAAAATTCATCTCTTTGGTTGAAATTTTATCTATTTTGTTGATAATTCATATTTTTAAGTTGAAAATTAAACTATTTGAGTAAAAGTTGAACTACTTTGGTAACAATTTATTTTTTGGTGTAAGGTTTATCTTTTAAAATGAGCTGTTTTGTTAAAAATTCTTTTTTTTTTGTCTGAAAGTAATTTCTTCAACTGAAAGTGTAACTCAAATTTTTGATTGGAAAATATTTTTTAGTTGAAAATTCGACTTCTTTGATAGAAAATTAATTTTTTTGGTTTGGAATTTCTCTTTTTTTGGTTGAAAATACGATTGCTTGGTGGAAAATTAATATTTTTGGATTGAAAATTCAATTTTGATTTACAGAAAATTCGTCTTTTGACTTGAAATTTCAAGAATTCGGATAATTTTTTTTTAATTTTTTGACTGAAAAATAATCACTTGAAAGTTTGTTTGTTTACTTGTAAAATTCATCATTTTAGTTAAAGATTCATCTCTGGTTTAAAATTCAACTATTTTGTTGAAAATGTATGTCATTTGATTTAAAGTTCAACTATTTCGTTGTAAATGCAAGTTTTTGGTTAAAAAAAATTGTTGTTGAATATTTAACTATTTGGTTAAAAATTCAAAAGTTTTTGGTTGAATTTTAATCGTTTTTATTTGAAAATTTGATTATTTTGTTGAAAGTTCATCTTTGTAGGTATAAAATTGAAGTATTTCGTTAAAAAATCAACTATTTTGTTGAAAATTTAATTATTTTGTTGAAAATTCAAGTCAATTGTTGAAGTCATCTTGTTTTGTCAAAAACTCAACTATTTTAAACAAATTCATCTTTTCGACTTCAAAATTTAACTATTGTAAATGCAACTTGTTTTTGGTTGAAGTTTTTTTTTTATTAGAAATTCGACAATCTCGTTGAAAATTCATCTTTGTAGATAGAACATTCAAATATTTCGTGAAAAACTTAACTATTTTGTTGAAAATTCAAGTCAATTGTTAAAAAGTCATTTTTTTTTTGAAAATTCAACTGTTTTGTCGAACGTTTGTCTATTTGGAGAAAATTCGTCCTTTTAGATTGAAAATTTATCTCTTTTTTTATTGAAAATACAGCTATGTTATAAAAAATGCAATGATTTAGTTGAAAATTTAACAATTTCGTTGAAAATTTAATTATTTTGTAGAAAATTCGTCCTTTTGGATTAGAAATTCATCTTTTTTGGTTGAAAATTAACTTTTTTGTGGAAAATTCAATTGTTTAAAAAAAATTCGTCTTCTCGACTTAAAAATTGAACTTTGTAGATTGAAAATTAATATATTTTTTTGGAAATTCGTGTCTTTTGCTTAAGAGTTCAACTACTTTTTCAAGAAATTGTTGTTGTTGAAAATTTACTATTTGGTTGGAAAAGCAAATGTTTTTTGTTTGAGTTTAATCTTTTTTATTAGAAATTTGACCATTTTGTTGAAAATTCATCTTTGTTGATTGAAAATTTAACTATTTTGTTGGAAAGTTGTCTTTTGCTTTAAAGTTCAAATATTTGATTGAAAATTCGATTATTTGATTGAAAGTTCATCTTTTTAGGTACAAAATTCAAGTATTTCGTGAAAAATTGAACTATTTTATTTAAAATGTAATTATTTTGTTGAAAACAGATCTTTTTTATCGAAAATTCAACAGTTTTGTTGAAGATTGGTCTATTCGAACAGAAAAGTCGTTTTTTTATTGAAAATTTATCTTTTTGGTTCAAAATTCAAGTGTCTTTTGAAAAGGCAATGATTTGGTTGAAAATTCAATAGTTTTGTTTAAAATTTAATTATTTTCTTGAAAATGTGTTATTGTGGATTAAAAATTCATCTTTTACGATAGAAAAGTATTTTTTTTGGTTTTTGAATATCAATGGTCAGGTAAAAAGAAAAATTGTCTAGGGAAAAGTTATGGAATTTTAAAATTAATTTTTTTTCGGCCACCATGTTTAAACTTTTGTTGAATTTTCTTTACTTTAAATGTGATCCTTTTTTTATTTAGATAGTGGCTACGGAAATGCAAAATTTATATGGTGAGTCCTGGGAACGCTACACAATTGTGAGGCCTCCATGGTCGACAAAAGATGTACTTAAATGTGCTATCAAACACTGGATGGCAGCAGTTAGTGAATCTTTTACGAGAAGAGCTGAGCCAATTCTTAAGGAATTATTGGAAACTGTTACGCATCCACCAGGTGAATTTCATAGATTTTTGTATACAGCAGAAATTTTTGTTGGCTTTAATCTATAATCAATTGGCTTTGTATTTTATTTTTAGTATATAAAAATAAATTTTTTTTGTATTTTTCACTTGCAGATGGTGGTAGGAGATTGAAGGATGTCAGTTATGTTTTGGAAAGTTGCAATGATTTGTTTCAAACACTCTTGCAGCAAAAGTACCCGCAACTTGTGGACAAAACGGCATCATCATTGAATGTAATAATTTTAGAATTTAATTCCAGGGTGGTTCAAATTACTTTCAAGTCACTTTTTAAAGATAAAGTCACTATAGTCACCTTTTTCAATGAAAAGATCGCTAGTTATTTTATTTTTCAATAAATTAACGCATAGGTTAACCACTATTGAATTAAGGTATATGCCTATTTCTGAATTTTCTCGAATTCTTTTCAAATCTTTTAAAGTAGTTATAAATATTCCAAGAAGTTTTACATAGATTTCAATAATTTCGAGGGATTTTAAAAAATTCTAAAGATTGTAGGGTATTTTTAAATTTCCAAGGAATTTTCAAGAGCTTTATAAAGTTTCAGAGGGTTTGAAATATTTGAGGTTTGTTTGAAAAATTCTAAAGAATTTTCAAGATCTTTAAAAAGTTTCAAGGGATTTAAAACGTCTTGAAAGGATTTAAAGCATTTTAGGGTTTGAAAGAATTTTGAATAGATTTCAATATTATGAAGGAATTCCAAAGGGTTTTAAATATTTTAGGGTATTTTAACAAATTCGAATAAATTTTCAAGAGCTTCAAAAAGTTTTAGAAGATTTCAAAAGATTTTAAAGGATTTGAAATATTTTAGGGAACTTTATAATATTCCAAGATATGTATTATAGATTTCAATAATTTAAAGCGATTTCCAAGGATTTTCAAGATTTTGGGGTATTTTAAAAGATTCCAAAATTTGTTAAATATATTTCAATAATTTGAAGAGGTTTTAAAGGATTTTCAAGATTTTAGGGTATTTTTAAAAGCTCCAAGGAATTTTCAGATTTTAAAAAGTTTCCAGTTCAAAAGATATGAAGGAATTTTAAAAAGATTTAAATCTTTTCGAGGAATTTCAAAAGGCTTTGAATTATTTTTGAGTATTTTAAAAGATTTCAAATAATTTTTAATAAATTCCAATGATTCAAAAGAATTCTAAAGGATTTTTTAGATTTTACAGCATTTTAAAAAAATATCGGAATTTTGAAGAGCTTTAAAAAGTTTCAATGGATTTCAAAATATTTGAAATATTTTAGGGTATTTTTAAAAATTCCAAGGAACTTTCAAGAGCTTCTAAAACTTTCCAGGAATTATAAAAGATTTCAAAGGATTTGAAATATTTTCAGGAATTTTAAAACATTCCATGGATTTCAATTTATTTAAATAATTTCAAGGGATTTCAAAGTGTTTGAAATATTTTTGGTTATTTTAAAAGATTCCAAGAAATTTGTAATAAATTTCAATAATTTGAAGAGATTTTAAAAGATCTTCAAGATTTTAGGTTATTTTAAAAAACTTAAAGGAATTTTCAAAGGTTTTATTTCAGGGATGTCGAAAAAGTTCAAAGGGTTTTAAATATTTTTGGGTATTTTAAAAGATTTGAAGGAATTTGAAATAGATTTGAATATTTTGAAGGAATTTCAAAGGATTTGAAATATTTTTGAGTATTTTAAAAGATTCCAAGAAATTTTTAATCGATTTTAATCATTTAAAGGGATTGCAAAGGATTTTTTTTAGATTTTATAGTGTTTAAACAAATTTCAGGAAATTTTCAAGAGCTTTGAAAAGTTTCAAGGGATTTCAAAAGATTTTAAATATTTTCTGGTATTTTAAAAGATTTCGAAGAATTTTTAATAGATTGCAATAACTTGAAGGGATTTCGAAGGATTTGAATTATTTTAAGGGATTTTTAAAAAAATTGGGATTTTGAAAGGTTATTTTTAAAAACTCCAAGGAACTTTCAAGAACCTTAAAAACTTTCCAGGAATATTAAAAGATTTCAAAGTATTTCAGATATTGTAGGGAATTTTATAATATTCCAAGAAATGTATTATAGATTTCAATAATTTAAAGCGATTTCAAAGGATTTTACAGATTTTAGGGTATTTTAAAAGATTCTAACATTTTGAAAATAGATTTTAATAATTTGAAGAGCTTTTAATGGATTTCCAAGATTTTAGGATATTTTTAAAAACCCCAAGATATTTTCAAAGGTTTCAAAAAGTTTCCATTTTAATATATATGAAGGAATTTTGAATAGATTAAAATTTTTTGAATCAATTTCAAAGGGTTTGAAATTTTGTTGAGTATTTTAAAAGATTCAAAAAATTTTTAAATAGATTTCAATGATTTAAAGGAATTCTAAAGGATTTTTAAAAAATTTCGGAATTTTCAAGTGCTTTAAAAAGTTTCAAGGGATTTCAAAAGATTTGAAATATTTTAGGGTATTTTTTTAAATTCCAAGGAACTTTCAAGAGCTTTAAAAACTTTCCAGGAATTTTAAAAGATTTCAAATATTTTAAGGAATTTAAAAATATTCCAAGGAATTTTACATTTATTTCAATAATTTTAAGCGATTTCAAAGGGTTTGAAATATTTTAGGGTATTTTTAAAGATTACAATAATTTTTGTAATAAATTTCAATAATTTAAAGAGATTTTAAATATTTTAGGGTATTTTAAAAGATTTGAAGGAATTTTAAATAAATTAAAATATTTTTATGGCTTTTCGAAGGGTTTTTAATGTTTTAGGGTATTTTAAAACATTCAACATTTCAAATAATTTGCAAGATTTTAGGGCATTTTAAAAGATTCCAAACATTTTTTAAATAGATTTCAATAATTTGAAGAGATTTTAAAAGATCTGAAAGATTTTGGTTCAAAGTATTTAAAATATTTTGGGGTATTTTAAAAGATTTGAAGGAATTTTAAATATACTTAAATATTTTGAAGGAATTTCAAAGAATTTGGAATATTTTTGAGCATTTTAAAAGATTCCCAGAAATTTGTAATATATTTCAGTCATTGAAAGGGATTCCAAAGGATTTTTTTTAGATTTTATAGTATTTTAACAAATTTCAGGAAATTTTCAATAGCTTTGAAAAGTTTCAAGGGATTTCAAAAGATTTTAAATATTTTTGGGTATTTTAAGATATTTCGAAGAATTTTCAATAGATTTCTATAACTTGAAGGGATTCCGAAGAATTATTAAGATTTTAAGGTATTTTTAAAAATTCCAAGGAATTTGTAATTGATTTTAATAATTTCGAGGGATTTAAAAGAATTTTAAAGATTTTAGGATATTTTTAAATTTCCAAGGAATTTTTAAGAGCTTTAAAAAGTTTCAGAGGGTTTGAAATATTTGAGGTTTGTTCGAAAAATTCTAAGAAATTTTCAAGATCTTTAAAAAGTTTCAAGGGATTCCAAAAGATTTCAAAGGATTTTATATATTTTAGGGTATTTTAAAAGATTCTAAGGATTTGTTTGATAGATTTCCCGGGATTTCAATTATTTTCAGGGATTTTAAAAGCTCTCAAGGTATTCTAATAATTTTTTCAGGATTTCAGGAAATATCATTTCATGTAATTTCTCGGGATTTTATAATATTTTAATGGATTGCAAAGAATGTATTCACAAGAATTGACGGATTTTGTAGGAATTCAAATATGTTGAAATATTTCAAGGTATTGCCAAAGATTTTTAAAGATTTTACGATATTTTAAATGATTCCAAGGAATTTGCAATTGATTTCAATAATTTCAAGGGATTTCAAAGAATTTTGAAGATTTTAGGGTGTTTTTTAATTTCCAAGGAATTTTAAAGAAATTTCAAGGGTTTTCAAATTATTTTTAAGTTTTTTAAATATATTCGGGTATTTTTAATAGTTTCTAATAATTTGGAATAATTCCAAAGGATTTTAGAGTATTTTTAAAAATTCCATGGAATTTTGAAGAGCTTGAAAGAGTTTCAAGGGATTTCCAAGGATTTGAAATATTTAAGGTTTGTTTAAAAAATTTCAAGGAATTTTGAAGACCTTTTTCAGGAATTTCAAAAGATTTTTAAGGTTTTGAAATATTATTGGGGTTTTCAAAGATTCTAAGAATTTTTTAATAGATTTCCGAGGATTTTAAGGATTTTAAGGGATTTTAAAAGCTTTCAAGGTATTTTAACAATTTTCCGGAATTTCAGGTCAGGAAATATCAGACTTCATATAATTTCACTTGATTTTATAATATTTTAATGGATTCCATAGAATTTATTCCCGAAAATAGAGGGACCTCGTAGGATTCCAAATAATTATATTTAAATATTTTTATTTTTAAATTATTGAAATCAATTGCAAATTCCTTGGAATTTCTAAAAATACCTTTAAATCTTTATAATTTTAATTTTAAATGATTAAAAATATTTTAGGCCATTTAAAAATTTTTAACGACTTATTAAGATAATTAACCATTTTCAAGGGATTTCAACAGATTTTAAATATCTTATGGTTTTTAATACTTTTCAATAATTTGAAGTGAGTCCAAAGAATTTGCAAGATTTAAGAGTATTTTCAAAAATTCCCAGGAATTTATAAAAGCTTTGAAAAATTTCAAGGGATTTCCAAGGATTTTCAATATTCGAGGTTTGCTTGGAAAAATCTGAGGAATTTTCAAGAGTTTTACAAAATTTCAAGGGATTTCAAATGATGTTAGAAGATTTGAAAAATTTTAGGGGGCTTAAAAGATTCTAAAGAATTTTTAATAATTTCTGACGTTTTTAATGATTTTAAGGGATTTTAATAGCTGTCAAGGTGTTTTAATGAATTTTCTAGAATTTCAGGAAATATCAGTTTTCATGTAATTGCACGGGATTTTATAATATTTTAATGGATTTCAAAAAATTGATTCGCAAGAATTGAGAGATTTCGTAGTATTTCAGATATATTTAAATATTTCTAAAGAATTTTTAAGGATTTTCTAAGAATGTTAAAGATTTTTGAATATTTCAAAAGTTTTCAAGGAATTTGCGATTCATTCCAATAATTTGAAGAGATTTCAAAGAATTTTAAGCAAATTTAAAGGGATTTAAAAAGATTTTAAATATCTTTGGGTATTTTTATTACTTTTCAATTATTTGAAGTGAATCCAAAGCATTAAAAAGATTTTAGTTTTTTTTTTAATTTCAATGTATTTTTAAGTGCTTTAAAAAGTTTCAGGGGATTTCAAAGGATTTGAAATATTTGAGGTATGTTTGAAAAATTCCCAGGAATTTTCAAGAGATTAAAAATATTTCAAGGGATTTCAAATATTTTTAAAGATTATGAAGTATTTTAGGGGTTTTGAAAGATTTTAAGGATTTTTAAATATATTACCGAGGATTTTAATAATTTTAAGGGATTTTTAAAGCTCTTAAGGTATTTTAATAATTTTTCCAGGATTTCAGGAAATATCCTCACTTGATTTTATAATATTTTAATGGATTTCAAAGAATGTATTCACAAGAATTGAGGGATTTCATAGGATTTGAAATATATTTAAATATTTGAAGGTATGTTTAAGAAATTTAACAAATTTCAACAAGCGGATTTTAAAGATTTTATAGTATTTTTAAAAATTTCAAAGAATTTTTAAGAGCTTTAAAAATTTTCAAGGGGTTTCAAAGGATTTGAAATATTTTATGGCCTTTCAAAAGATTCCAAGGAATTTTCAAATGATTTCAATAATTTGATAGGATTTCAAAGAATTTTTAAGATTTTAGGGTATTTTTAAATATTTGAGAGTTTAAAAAAAAATTCAAGGGTTTTTTAATGATTTTAAAGGATTTGAAATATTTTATGGCCTTTCAAAAGATTCCAAGGAATTTTCAATTGATTTCAATAATTTGAAAGGATTTCAAAGAATTTTGAAGATTTTAGGGTATATTTAAATATTTGAGAGTTTAAAAAAAATTCAAGGGTTTTTTAATGATTTTAAAGGATTTGAAATATTTTATGGCCTTTCAAAAGATTCCAAGGAAT
>JAABKJ010009093.1:0-11286 GCA_011634705.1 Andricus grossulariae
GAGTTAGTTAATAACTATCGTTTAATAAGGTATAAGTATATACAGAATGATATTCGTTATGAATTTTACAATAGAGTGCATACGGTTAACAGAGGTGTTTACAGGCTCTACAATGATCTTAGCTAATATATCTCAACTCAAACCTAAATACTAAATTCTTGGATAACTTCTTTACAATACTATATTAAAAATTCTTGAATAATGATACAGATCTCAACATACCGGCCCCCTTGAACTGCCGTGTTCAAAGGATTCGAATTTTATTATGATGATAAGAACCGACCTTAGACTACAGAAGTTTAATGAATGATCGCTTTATGTATGTGATAGATGTAAAGAAATAAACAAACTAAGAATATAAGCGAGTGGACACACGATGAAAATGATCGGATACCTTAACGTTAAGAAAATCGTTGAATTTTTCTGAAAAAAAATTACGTTGGATAAACATATTGCATGCAAGATTAATTCTAATTCGAGCAACTCAACATTAATTGTTATCAATCGGCAAAGGAGATAAGTTCTTTACGCTACGCTTACACTCACCATTTGCGGTTTTAAGAGTTACTACGCGGATAACTCCATCTTCTGTCGGATGCGTGGCGATAACACAGCAAAACATCCGACGCATGGGAGGCTGATTGTCATCACGGATCGTTACAATATTACCTATCCTAATATCTGTGGTAGCACCCTTATGCCACTTTTTCCAGACCGTCAACTCGTGGAGATATTCTTTGTTCCACCGAGTCCAAAAGTTTCAGTTGCAAGCGTTGTAAATTGTTCGTAGCTCAAAAGTCTATCTCCGACAACGCGAATCCAGTGGCGCTTGAAAGATTTCAAAGCAGCCTCCCACAGCCCACCAAAGTGTGGTGAACGTGGGGAATACATACATACATCATTGTGTTCTTCAGAGTTCAAAATTTTATAAATGCTATCGATTTCGTTTTTTGCACCCACAAATTGGTACTGTTATCGGAGTAAACATCAGAGCTCTTTCCGCGTCTAGAAAAGAATCAACTGAGGCATGCTAGGAAAGCTTCAGTGGTCATATCACTGACAAATTCTATGTGTACCGCTTTAGTCGCGAAACATACAAAAACAGCGACGTAGATTTTCATTTTTATTCGATTTCGGAATTTCTTTTCCTTTATGTAAAAAGGACCGCAGTAATCGAATCCTGTATGGAGGAAGGCTCTTTTGAAAATAGTTCGATTCTTCGGAAGATCCCCCATAACGTAAGTGAGAACTTGGGGATTAGCACGGCAACAAGTGATGCATTTTCGGATTATATTTTTTACGGCCGCTTTTCCGTTTATAATCCAGTAATTGTTTCGATTAGCGTTAAGCGTCGCTTAAGAGCCACCGTGCAGTAGTTTCAAGTGTTGATCGCGTATGATTAGTGCTGTTACGTTATGATTCTGTGGTAATAAAATCAGATTTTTCTGACAATATTTGAGGTCAGAATATCTCAATCTACCTCCAACTCTGAGTACACCTTCCGAATTCAAAATAGGAGAAAGTGAAACTAATCTCCCTTCAATTCATTTTTTCGATTCAAGCATTTTAATCTCATTCAAGAATGATGCACACTGTACTAATTTGATAACACAGATAGTTGATGATTAAAGTTCGGCTGAAGAAAGTTGGCTCCTTATATTTCGTTTATGAAGCTTAATATTGATAAACCGTAGAAAAAAAGCTATCACGCCTATGAGTTTTTTAAAAGACTGAGCCTTTTCCAAAAGAGTAATAGTGATATCGTTCACCCGTGCTAAATTGGCTGCCAAACTGACAACAGGTTTTGTTAGATCAGGGATTTCGATGGGTTCTAAATGTGATACAGGCCAATTTTCTTTGGTATGAATAATCCATGCCGGACCATGAAATCAGAAGGAATTGTTGATAAGCTGTTGCCGCGCGAGACCGCGCGAGAGAAGGTCCACGGGATCGTGCTCGGTGCGTACGTTCCGCCATTCGAGAGATTGTGTCAAAGTTTGGATTTCGGCAACACGATTGCCTACGAAGGGTTTCAAGGTGTTAGGGGGACTATTTATCCAATGCAATTCTATGGTTGAATCACACCAAAAAATGGTCTTTTCGATATGAAGTCTTCGTAAGGCTTGAGAGACAGTTAAGAATAGTTTTGATAATAGAAGTGCAGCACAGAGTTCTAGGCGAGGTAAAGATAACTTTTTTAGTGGTGTGGCTCTAGATTTGGAGCACACTAATTGAGTAAAATTCGTTCCGCTTTTATCAGTCGATCGAACATAAATACAGGCCCTGAATACCTTTTCGCTGGCATCACAAAAACACACAAAAACAAAAAACACACATCACAAAAAACGACAGTAAAAAAAATGAATCAGGTTTGGGATTCCAATAAAAACCGAGTGTTTTGGTCGTATCTCCTAAATCTAGAAGAAAATAAGTGTCGCTAAAATCTTCGGATAATGATGTGATAAGTTCGGGTGCATTAGAAACCCATTTCCTCAGATTCATGCCACCCTTGCGCGTGACCGTCATCAATTCGGAAATTAATTGCTTAGCTTGTTCGATAGTTCGCGCGCCTGACAACAAATCATCCATCTAAAAATCTTCTGTTAATGCGATAGAAGAACATGGATACGCTCCTGCTTCATCATCAGCCAGTTGCACCAGAGCGCGAGTTGCTAAAACAGAGGCAGGTGACGTACCATAAGTTACCGTCTTCGATCGGAAGATTTTTACAGGTTGATGAGAATTTTCTCGCTATACAATTTCGTGGAATTTTTGATCATTTTGATTTACTAATATTTGCCGATACATTTTTTCAATGTCGTCGGTAACTGCAAATCTCGCTGCGAATATATGTGATCTAAATCGGAGGAGCAGCGAGAAAAGATCTTCCTGGATATTCGGACCTACCATGAGTATATCGTTCAACGAATTCCCGCTGGATGTTTTCGCTGAAGCGTCAAAAACAGTTCAAAGTTTAGTTGTTAAACTAGATTGTTTAATTATTGCATGATGAGGCAAAAAATAACCATCGAAAATCAATGCAGATTTATCCTCCGACATAGGGTCCGATTCCGAGTATTCCCTCATAAAGTCGATATATTTATCTCCTAATTCCGGATTCCTACCTAAGGATCGTTCTAGAGAATGGAATTGTTTGACTGCTTGGGAGTACGACTCACTGAGTCCGATTGAATATTTCTTAAACGGAAGTTTCACGATATAACGGCCGGTTCCGGAATCGCGGCGCATATTTTCTTGGAAATGGATTTCGCATGCATTTGCTTCGTGAGGTTTGAGCCTTTCGTTAGGGCCATTTTCAATTTCCCAAAATTCACAAATTTTCTTCTTTAATGAATTGAATGATAAACTGCACTTGAAAACAGTTGGAAATGCTACACCAGGAGTTTTTCTACCCAAAATCCATCCGAAATGAGTTTCTTGAAGAGTTACGTTACCATTTGCTAAAGAAATCTGTCCGACACAGAGTAATTTCAGGAATATTTCAGCACCGATCAGTATGTCTATTTCTGATGGTCTGTTAATTTCAGGATCAGCAAAATGGATATTGGGAGGAATTTCCAACTCCATCCTATTCAGTGGTTCACTTGTTGCCTGATTATTTACCTTCGGCGTTATGAGGAAGGTCAGATGAGACGAATATTTGTTCAATCGCGATTGGATGGTTGTCCTCGTCATTTTACTTACACTACAGGACATTTGATTTACTCCGCCGAGAGGAATCTCAATTTCCCGTTGATTCAGACCTAATTTCTCCGCTAGTTTCTCAGTCATGAAATGTACCTGAGATCCGTCGTCTAACAGAGCCCTACACGCGTGAGGAATCCACTTGTTATCTAATATGTCAATACTGGCATTTGACAATAAAACTTGAGACGGTACAGTTATGTCAGTTGGCGTGATTAGTTTGGAAGGATTTTTGATTTTTATTTTCCAGATGGAGAATAGTGTGATGTTTTTGGCTACAAGTCTTGCATACTGTGGCGTTACAGTTTTCGACGGTATGATTTGACCTAAGACAATTGCATCACAGATTCAGACTCTTTATCAAATTCGATCGTTCCTGTAAGTTAGACTTTATTAGTTTCTCGTAAATTTGAACGAATTGTGATTCTTTGCATATATAGCAATATGTGCGAGTATGAATTACGTAAGACGATTGTCGTTGGAAGTTAAGTTGAGATTTCACTGACCAATTGCCGATGTGTAATTTATTTTCGCTACGCGGTACATTTTTTTCAGTCCTCTTTTCCACAAGGGGTTTGGTAGATTCCGAAATCCTCTCAGGACTATGAAAAAACTCGAGTAGCTGTTCCATAGACGGAGAGGGGTTCGAGTTTATGTGTTCCTTCCACTTCAATCGCGTTTGAGGATGTAATTTTGATACGATCGCATATATGGGAAAGGCTTCAAGAAATGGCCTGTTCAATGCTTCTAACGCGCGGTAATGTTTAGTTACGTTATTTAATAATTCACCGAGAGAGAACGCCGATGTGTTATGACAATTCGGTAACTCAAAGAATGATTTGATATGGTTATTGATGACAAATGTCGGGTCATGATAACTTCTTTGTAGGATATATCATGCGACTTGATAATTCGCATCAGTAGTCTGAAGCGATTCGATTTTATCCGCTGCCCTTCCCGTTAGGCAGGAACGCAGGTAAATAAGTTTCCAAGAATTAGTGAACCTTTGATCATTTTCTACTGAAGATTTAAAAACTTCGCTAAAAGCCGGCGACTACTCATACGAACCACTGAAGGTTGGTAAACTCAGAGCTGGTAATTTGGTATTAATTGCGTTAGCGATTGATTGTTGCGCACCGATATTTAAACCTGCCATATTAGTTTGTAGCTGACTAATATTCAAGGAATTATTTTATATTCACGCATTATTCGTGATAAAGGAACCTGTCGAAGAATCTGTATCTATTTTAATGAGAATAGCTTGTGCTTTAGCAGAGAGAGAGAGAGAGAGAGCAGATAGTTTCTCTTCGAAGTCCGCGCGCTGTGCGTGTTCATTTTCAATTTCATCATCCGAGACAATTTCTTCTAATTCAGACTGAATTTTCTCGAAATTCTCAGAGATCAACGTTACATCTTTTACTTTACCCTTTAGTTCAATGAGGTCAATTTCCGCGATTTATTTTTTCAGAAATGTTTCTAGAACGGTTGATTTTTTTTTCGACGCACCTCTGAGTCGATGAAATTGTGTGATACGCTTTTCCACGCTAGGCATTTTTACAATTGAGATAGGATGCTAGGAATGATAAGGGTTGATCACTTTAAAAATCAATATGATAGATGACTCAATAATAGGCATGCGAGACTTACCGTTCTGGAACTCAGGAACGAACACTTCACAGATTTGACGAAATGAGGTATAAGGTATGAAACAAATGAAATATTCACAAAAACACTTATAAGATATTAAAAAGCACAAAAAACACACATTTACAGAAAAAATACAACAGAAAATACAGATTTTCAGCACGAGTCACTGAAGTTAATTTGTTTACTCGATGACACTTGGTAATTGATGACACACGTTGACTCGACGACTCGGTGATACTCGGTGACTTGAGGACACTCGATGACACTTGATGACACCATGATGATAGATTTTGACTCGTTAAATCATCACTCGTTCTCGATCACATTCAGGATTGAAAGCTTTTGATCGCTGAATCTTTCTTTCTTGATCTCGTTATTTTCAGATATGTCGAGATTCAATGAAGTCTTGCTGGATCTGGCAGTCGTTATACACATTCAATGAATTTTGTATCATAATTTTTTTCTCATTTTTGATATTGGTACTCGTTCAAGCGATTGAGAAGATGATATTCATCCAGAAGAGGCTGGATCCAGTTTCGAAGGACCAAAATGTTGAGTCCCGTTGAACTAGTGATAGCGCAGAAGTTTCGTTGTTCAAGGGAATAGACCCAATTTCTCGATTATCTATAGAATGATATTCGTTATGAATTTTACAATAGAGTGTATCCGGTAATGTCTCTATTGCAACTGAAATGACAGATTCGTCCTAAACGATACATAATTTCGGTGTCTGTTCTAAACTGGAAGGGATGAGGCACAAAAATAGGGGTAAAAGAGCAAGAAAGTCAAAATCTGAAATCGCAGATGCTTTCAAATCCTAAAATTGTAAGTGGTGTCCTCGACGGTCAGACTTAACGTAGGCACGTAGGTTAACAGAGGTGTTTGCAGGCTCTAATTAATCTTAGCTAATATATCTCAAATCAAACCTAAATACTAAATTCTTGGATAAGTTCTCTACAGTGCTATATTACAAATTCTTGAATAATGATACAGATCTCAACAAAAATTGATACAAACTTTTGATAGTGTAGTGTAATAGTATATCTTACCCTATGTTGGAAAAACAAAACAAAAATTTTGTTGGTATTTGTACAACGATTTTCATTTTCGTATATGACTAAAATTAATTCAGAATGCTGCGTTCGTCACCCGGAATAAAAATTCATCATCGGGAGACTTTATTAATTTATATGGGAGAAGAAGCGTGAGTGATCAGCAAGAATTGATAAAACTGTTTGAAACACGAAGAAAAATGGAGTCAAAATTAGAGTGTCAAAATTTAGAGAGCCAGTTCGTTCTTCTAGATGATCTAAAGAGCCATCCAGAATTTTTTTGACATAGTCGGAAAGGCTCTTGTTTTTTCGAAAATTAAAATCTATAATTTATTTTTAAGGAGAAAATCTGATAAATAATGTAAATTGCACTTTATAAGTCTTCCTTGTGAGCAGAGAATTATTTTCAATAACTTTACCATTATTATTTGCTGTACACAATTGCATTTTTCTAGAGCATTTTCGGAGTGAGTGAATGTCATTGAGCCGTTCAGCATCACATTTGCTGTTTATTGGACATAACATGTTTTTTGATTTTTCGAAGTCAAATTTGATGGTTCCAAGGGATTTAGGATAAAGGCGTAACTGGACGTTTATCTATCAATTTGTTGTCACCGTGTCGTTTCCGACTGAAAACGTGCCAAAAATTTCAGCATTAATTGATGATGCAGAAAGTAATATAATAAATAAATAAATAAAGAGATATGGGATATTCGTTTCTCAGTTCACTTCAATGTTTGGAATCTTACCATTCAGTGTGACACCGTGCCGTGTCTTTAGTCTCTCGTGCTCCAAAAAATATATTGTCAATGTGCCCTGTTTTTGCATATAAAATAATGTCTCATACACCTCACTCTCTACAAAGAATAAAAAATGCTTTCAGAATTCATGTATTTCATATAAATTTTCAGGTTTTATAGGTTCCACTTAATTTTATAATTTCCAGTCGCTTATAAGAAAGAGACTGGAATAAGTACGAAAAGGACCACCAATATAGAAAATGTAGGATAATCAAATCAATGATGATCAATACCGCTCTTTGCAATGATGGGTTTGACTCTCTATGACGCTTGATTCGACCGCTCAAAATTACCAAGTCGACACTCTGAGATGATCGATTTGAACCTCTTGTTTTAACCTTCTAGAGATAGTCGATTTAACCATCTTCAAAAGCTATCCTATAGTTTACCCTGAAATATACTCTGTCTGCACATCTAGATGGCCAAACTGACCTCCATTTTTCTCCGTGAAGATGATTATAGACAATAAAATTTAATAACATTTAGTCAAAAACTGTTTATAGTCACTTCTGAATCCAAAACTAGAAATAACCATTCAAAAAAACGGCCGCATAAATAGGTCTGGGGACTGTGATGGTGAGGGATGTTTCCACATTAAAGCTTTCCATTAATTCCCAAAGTTGCCACTTTCGGGATTGGCGTAGTAGTAGAGTTGCGAAAGTAGCGGTTAAAGTTAAAATTTGGTTCGAAAAAATTAATATGATCAATCATTTAAGGAGGACTGGGGTTCGATCCCTGATTTGGTACCAAAGGAAATTTTTCTATGTACTTTTACCGGGGCTTTACAGGTTCGGAACCCACCTTAAAATATAAGTCCCCTCAGAAAAGGTTGGCTACGTACCAAGGTAGAGGCCCCATGTCGATGGGACTAGCCTTGGGGGTTATTAGTCAATTTTGAGGAGACTCGAAAATGAGTAAGCGATCTCCTTGCACTTAAGGCCTCCACGAGGGGCTCGTGCTCGGTGGTCGCTGGTCCATTTTGAATAATGAACATACACACACATACACTTACATAACACACTAGGCCAGTGCTTCGAATTTGTGCATCTAACTGATGACCTCAGAGGGATCGCTCCGTCCACCATAGCCTGGCTGTACTCTCTTTCAGTGGCCTGCTAGGGAGGCAACCCAATGGTAGGGTGGTACGGATGTGGTACGCCTGGCACCTGAGCGGTATATTTCCAGAACTCTGGAAACAACGAAATCCACTGTGATCAAAAAATACTCGGTGAAGGTGGCCGGATTCGGAGTACTGTCTTGAGAATAAACACGGGTGTGGCAAAATAGGCTTTACAGCTTTAGCGCCAGGGGGGACCCCAAGCCCCACCCCCACTCGCATTAAAACTAACTAACTACTTAAATGCAACCTTGCATCTTTTCTCGCGTGGAGTTGCCGTTTTAATGCACATTTTTTTGACACTTCGAGGTTAGAAATTGTGTTTATGTTTACAAAACATGCGGTAATCGAATAATGTGCCATTACGCGCGGTGAACAGTTCGTGAAACATTTTGGCTTAAGTAGGGGAACATCTACCTACCGCGAGAGTCCTCGGACCTATGTATACGACTGTGGTCAAAAATTAAAATGCTAAACGATTATCACTGGAGGTCGAAATTCTCAATTTTCAATAAGTCGCCCAATATGGTAACCTTATCAAGTGCTCGCTCAAACTGGAAGAAAAGCTTAAGAAGCATCTTCTAAGCGTAATCAAGAAAATAGATGAACACAGACGCCATATCATTTTAGTAACTTTGCGCCGTGTGGCGCATTCCCGACTTCGACGTCGGCGGGATTACGGGCAACGTTTCTGTTAACCTTCCAAGGTACACCAATACTCTGATACTTCTCTAGGCACCTATATATAGGTATACATTCGTAAATAGTGTTTGCTCGCTTTTGAGAAAATTACTTTTCGTGGTCCATGCCTCGAGTCTTTGCGAACACCCTGATATTGTTTGCTCTTGTCGACGGGAAAGGAAAGAGAATATTATAACGCCAGAAAGAAAACACTTTCAGGGTGAGAAGAATGAGTGTTCTAAAAAAAGTTGTGGAAATTCGTTTTTCAGCCCTGTCCAGTAATAAAAAAAAGTCCTTTAGATCGTACTTTATTATTTCAAAATTTTAGGGAGGGTTGGTTTATCTAACTTCTAACGTAAGCTAATAAAAAATGAATAGCGACGCATAGCTTGTAACTACATTATTTGCATTCAATCCTACTTGCTCTGTAAGCAGAATATTAGTGCTATTATCCAATTTTTCGGAACGATCATTATGTACCATCCCCCAATCCTGTTTCCGCACGTATTGAAAACTAGCTGTGAGGTTACATAACAATTAAAATAACATAACAGGCTTCGTTTTCTTTATATTTAAGACAGAACTTTCATAAACATCTTATATGATTCATACAATGTTATGTGTCAACCTTAAAGTGTGCACGAGAATTTAGCCGCCTGAAGGCGGACTTTTAATTATAGAAGTTTGCAAGTTTTACTGCTTTCTTTGTTGAGTACCTCCACTCTTAAAAATTCTTTTAATTTTATATATATGCGCCGCTGAATCTGCTGTAATAATCTTGTGGGATTAATATAAATAAATGTCCAGAAACTTGGAGAATAACTGATTCACTTTTAGTTCACAAGAAAGATATATTATCAAAATAATAAGCAACAATACTACAAAGATTTAGTGCGAACATCGACACGTCTTTTTTACATCATTGTACGTCGTAGGATGTTCTACCAATCTGCTCACTAGAGAGCGCAGGTTTCTCGCATCAACGCAAACACCTGCGACATTCAAACTCATTCAAATTTCAAATATTAAATGGCGATTTAAAAGAATTATGATGTATTCCCTACAATGCAGCCTTCCTGAAGGAAACATTCGACCCGAGTGAAGGTTAATGCGTATCAACCCACGGTTTCATGAACTCAGCACATGTACTAGTTTGAAAAGGACCTTCTCTCGGTACTGCTCGCTCCACATCATACGTGTTGTTTGGTTTAGTTTCTAGAACCTTATGTGGTCCTAAGTATTTTACTCGCAGCTTTCGACCTGGTATCATTTGAACTCGTTGTATAGCAATCAGATCGCCTAACTGTATTTTCTTGGTGCTCTTCGTCGTAAGTTGTAGGTCTTCTGTTTTTCTTGCTGTATTTTAAGAATTTGAGCCTTAGCTTTTGCTCGCTGTGCTTGACGATTTTCACTGAACTGCTCACGAAGTTCTTCCTCCAACAACTCTTTGAGACGCAGATCTTCCTTACACCATTAGCACGTGGTAGACCTGTTGTTATCATTGAATGCTTGATTCCCTCATGTTCACAATATTGACGAAATTCCGCTGATGAAAAAGCTGTACCTCTGTCCGTAATTATAAAAATAAGACTTCCAAAACTGAACTTTTGTTTATCTAACTTCTCAATAACCTCTGATGTCGTGGCTCGCCTAGGATATAGCCAGGTAAACTTCGTAAAACTGTCTATTACGGCCAAGATATGCTTATATATTTTACACGTCGACTGCAGAGGGACCAAATGATCCATGTGAAAAGTGTGTAACGGGATATTTGGCTTCTGAAGTGGCTGTAGAAATCCTTCCTGCTTTCCTTCTTTTCGATTAGCGATGATACATCGAACAAAGTTTGAGATGTATTTTTCGCCTTTAGTCTTTAGTTGAGGAATGTGATATTTCTGCTTGATGCTGTCTTGCGTTCTCTTGACAGATCCGTGACCTTTCTCGTGAGCATTCTTTTTTACATCCATTTCCATTGAAGATGGAACCATGCGTAAATCGATGCCATCAACACACTTATACAACACTCTGCCCCGCAGACTGTACTTCTCATCATTCTTATCCAGGATAGCACGTTTTATCAGCTTCAGTTCGTCATCATCTTCTTGCAGTTTAATTATTCTGGCCGTTATATCATCAACTTCAATACTCAAGACGGTATGCCTACTTAGAGCATCTACGTGACGCATTCGCGATCCCGGCCTATGTTTGATTTTGTAAGCGTAGGTCTCAATTTCTTCTGCCCATCTCCATATCTTCGGTGAGACTTCTTTCTTCCTCATCGTCT
>JAABKJ010009094.1:0-11286 GCA_011634705.1 Andricus grossulariae
AATTCTGCTTATTTACTATGTGCCACACCGATCGAATTATTTCCATCGTCGCAGGATGTAAATTTACACCAACTTTTGTTACAGTGTGGCTTCCCACCGGTACTTGGATGTTAACATACTTCTCAATACGAAGTCGAACTAACCACATCGTGGGAGGGACGGGGGGGGGGAATAAATATGAGTGTTCTTGTACATAAGACTATTTTCGGAAATCGAATGCACGTAAAAAATCATAGTTTAAAGTATTTCAAAAAACAATCTTTTGTTTATAAAGTCATGTTCTTAATATACTATTTTTAACCAATAGCTCCGTAGATTTTATTTTTTATTCGACCTGTAACTGCTTTAGGAGGCCCAAGCTTCTAATTCTTTCAAATCTGCATCTTCTTCCACTGGTTTAGGTTCTGTAATTAAAAAAATTCAATATCAGAATTATGTCTAAAAAATAATAAACTATTAAAATATTTTCTGAGGTTGTCTACTACTTTGTGTAATCTCTATAATTTGGGATCATTAAAAAATTACGTAAACCCTTTAGAAAAGAGGAAAGTCAGTCGTAACAATACCGTTTTTTTGTGTATCGCACAGTGTGCCAGGAGACCCAGTTCCGTGGCCAAAAGTGTAATTTTTAAACTTTCGAACTTGAACAAAAGAGGCAGGTCATTATATTCAGTGACAATGGGGGTATCTTTTTCGTACATGATTTGTTAATTAATGAATTCCTGCTCCGTTGACAGAAACGCAAAATTAAATGTTTTCTTTTTAATTATTGATGTGTTTTTCATTCAAATATTTAATATAGTTATGGATCCGTTATTTATTTGGAAATGTTTTTTTTACTTTTCACTCTTAGATTAGTACATTGGTAAAATACTTTATTTCATTCGAGAGTACCGCTGAGGTCCGCTACTCGGAAAACACGTCAAAATGTACAAGGATGATTTCCAAGGACACCCATATATGGTTTTCGAGGGCGCTGATTCCGCATCTGAAGTCGTAATTTCAAAAAACAAAATAGCAGATCTAATATGGCGGACGAGTATTTCAAAGAATTATTCGATCTACTTGAAACGCAGTATCTAGGTGTTTTCGAGGACGCTGATTCCAAATCTAAAATCATAATTTAAAAAAAAAATTATTTCATAAGAACAAGTGCTCTACCGGTATATATGCTCGCTGAGGAAGCTTCTAAATCTCGAAATAAAAATTATAAAAAAGACAGATTGTCTCACAGCAGATCTTTCAGTCGCAAAGCAAACATAGAAGATATGCTTTACAGAGCTATGATAGCTTGGATTTACACATATTTTTTGTAAATCTTGAATCCCGAAATAAAAAGAGAAAAGTGTTAAACCTTACTCTGGAGGTGAGAAGTTTACAAGAGATTTCGCAAGAGGATGAAGTGTGTCACTCTGACGTAGAAAGCCAGAACGAAATGTTGAGTTGCCAGGTATCTATCAAACATTTGAAACTCTAGACAATACAGAATTATTAGATGATGAAGAAGAATGAGTTTAACGTGAGAGGCTGGGGGAACCCACGCAGAAAGCACCCCGAACATCACAGTGTTTATAATTAAAAATTAAAATAAACAAATTCACTAAAAGCAACGTAAAATTTACAATAAACGAAAATGAAATCCATTGTTTATAATCGCACTGTGTGGTAGGCCCTAGTAACTAGTATTATTATAGGCTAACTGCAGACAGAAGTGTTTTGTTTTATGTACGGAATTAAAAAAAATATATTTTTTAAACTCTTCCTCTATATAGGACCGCCATGTGTTTTTTTATTTATTTTTCACTTCATAATCGGAATCAGCACCCTCGAAAACCCCTATATATCACGTTTCAAGTAGATTCAATAATTTTTTGAAATACTCGTTCGCCATATTGGATCCACCATTTTCTGTTGTTGAAATTATGACTTCGGATTCGGAATCAGCGCCTTCGAAAACCCCTAGATGCCACGTTTCAAGTAGATCCAATACTTTTTTTTAAATACCCATCCGCTATATCGGATCGGCCATTTTTTTTTTAAATTATGACTTCCGATTCGAAATCAGCGTCCTCAAAAACCATATATAGGTGTCCTTGAAATTCATTGTTGCATATTTGTATGTGTTTTCCTACTTTTGGCAACGGAACCGGGTCTCCTGGCACACTATGATATCGGTTGACTTACTACTGTAGTCATATTTGCTAATTCAAGGTAGCCTGTCTGTCGAGATACTGTTTGTGGAAGAATCACGCATATGTGACGTTATATCTCAAATGTGCCCTGATAGAAACCAAAGTTTTCGAATTTCATCGGCTCTTCGACCTTCACTATACCTGAGCCTTCATTAATGAATGGAACGCTGACAACTAGAGAGCGTTGGCAAGTCTTGACTCAGATGTACCAAACCTTTTGGAAAAGATGGTCGACGGTTCAAGAACGGAGATCTCGTGTTGGTTCGACAGATGCAAATGCCTACCGCTAAGTGACTTCTGGCTCGGGAGATTCAGGTACATCCGGGGTCAGATGGTCAAGTTCGTTCTGTGTCTCTAAAGACGGCGACTGGTTTTTTGGAGAGGCCTGTTGTGAAGCTTGTTTCTCTATCAATTTCTGTTTCAGATTCTACGGATGCTGACCAATCATAACCTTATAAAGGTGGGCGCATCTTCAAGCATATCTCAGGGTGGGCGCAACACCCATGGCTTGTTCTTGTAAGTCCAAGTCTACCAATAACAGTAAGTCGTGACTGCGTTACGTAGTTAGGCGCATTATTCGAGATTGTAAAAGATTCTTGAGCTATTGAATTTCTTCACGCGTGCGCTAGTAATTTCCTGTTGGTTGCGGCCCTGTACTTCCTCTCCGCCGACTAATGTACCAATGAGCTAGGCGGAGCGAGGGGAAAGTTCAATCACGCTCTGCCCCGGCACGGGTCACTTTACCATGTCCGATCGCTTTTTATAATTTTTTATAATTTTATATTTTGCTTACTACTAACGGCTTGTGATGGCTTACTAGCGTGCTATGTTATGTGACTTTTGACTTTACAATTCTAACCTCGAATGCCACTCGTGCTACGCATCTCCACTCTCAATAAGCCTTCAGGTAATGCCTGACGTACTCAATCCTGTAGAGCAGACGTGCCTAGCTAGAAATGCTAGAAATAGGAGAAATTCCCTTCGGGAACACATGGTCCGCTTCTACCTCTGTTTCTTCTGGAGAGCGGGAGTAGTGGCAGAGGCGTGTGGCTATCTCTCCTCTAGTGACTTCACGTAACCCCGTAGATACGAAATATCTGCAGAGGTGCTTGGAGGCGACGAACTTCTCAATATAAAATTTTAATAGTAACTAGAATTTTAATTATTTTATTTCAGTACGTTCAGACTTATTTCCATTGAAGGTAATTGAAAAGAAAAGTTGACGAAGTGTTTCTTTGTCGTATATCAGGGGTCCGCAGCGAGGAGAAATTTCTCGAGTTCAGCTCTTTTAACACGTGTTTCGTTTCCACCACTCCGCCACCTCCCTCAGCTGAAAGAGTGAGACGGAAGTTTTCCGTGCTGAGTGAGGAGGCGTACTGGTGGAAACGAGACATGTGTTAAAAGAGCTGAACTCGAGAAATTTCTCCTGCCTGCGTACCACCTGCCCTGCGTGTTCATTCGTGGTCACTTAGGACGTGTACACGTTCCCGTAAGGGTTTAACTGTCCCCTGCATGTTCCTGCACAGATTCATGTCTCAGTTTCTTATGCTGAACCTGTAACGTTTCTTGCAAGAGATCTGGCCATAGTTGTAGCAAAGAAACAGAAACAGTTACGGGATCACGTACAGGGTTTTTCAATAGGGTAAGTTCATATATGTTTGAGGTCAGAATGCAAACTTGCAATTTTATATAAGAAGTATTAAACTTAGACATTTTTAATTTTTTTGTCATGTACATTATAAATTTAATCAGAAATACGATCTTAACTTTCAGTTAGAATATACAATATGTATTGGAATATTTATTTTACATTTTGCATGAGAACTAAAAGCAATGTGGAAACTGGAGCACTTCGCGAATAGATAACTCATCATTATTGTGTTGACTTTTGGTAAACTATCCGAACTGGGTTTAATGTATCCAAGCATACTAATACGCTAGAAAATAAATCTTTTTAGCCAAAAATCCTTGATGATTAATTATTTTTATCGTTTTTATCAAACTGACACATGTATTTTCTTGAGCTTTGAAAGCTTATGACTTCACACCACGTGTTTCGCGCTATGTGGGCGTGACAGGTTTTGAATAAAAAATCGACATTTCCAATCGATATTCAATTTTTTATTAATTATCACTTTAAAGAATTTGCAAGAGTGTATATTGTACTACAAGCTACCGCATAGAGAATTAAATTATGTCAATTCGTTCCCAAGATACAACTTTTTTTTAAATGTTCGTTAATTTTTTTATCATTCATCTAAATATTCAAGTAGACCTAAATTCACGGAAAAAAGTTTTAGTTCAAAATAATATAAAGAAATATTACTTATTTATTTTTCATTTTTTTTTTAAATAAAGTACTTAAACCCATTTTTTAATACATTTTTGAGTCGCCAGTTTCAAGAGCAGATAATATATTATTGAAAAATGCTATTGTTGTAAATCATGCAACAATTCTATTCAATGAATAACAGTTCCATTCAATCCCAATAAACAATGGTTCATTTTGTTCTTTAAAACATTCTCTAAAATTGACCCCAAAGGTCGAAAACGCGTAAAAGTATTGTCCGATCGTCTCAAGAAAAGAAAATTTTCAAACTCGAAAAATCAGATTTCTGAAAATGTAGAATTGTAGAGAATAAGGATATGCAGGGCATATTCAAAATACTCTAGCGATGCCTAGGATATCATAAAAAAGTTAACAATCACTTATTGTTAAAGAATGTTTAATTGCACAATGAGATCAATCGATAATGGTGTTTTCATGGTTTCGTCGGTATAAAGTGTCTACGTAACTTCGACTTTCAAACAACTTCCAGTAAGTGATTTGTTCAGCAATGTTAAATGAAGTTTTTTGGAAAATCTCATATCGATTCGTTAAAAATTTACTGAGATATTCAGATTTGGAAAAAATACTCGACGTCTGCCGCGCTGTTAGCTAATGCGTCGCGAGGAATGCTATGTCAGGCAGCATCCTCGAAGTTCAGTTTGGATTGTTCGTTAAGAATTTGAAAGGACGTAGGAGAGAAATTAGTTAACTCTATTCATCCTTGAAACTGTTAATTTCAAGATAGGTCTGCCAACTATAAAAAATACTGTATTTTTGGAAAACTCATTGTTTTAGAGAAAGTTCTTCCACAATTTTCAATATTTCAAAAAAATATTAGTGTCATTGTAATGACACATAGTGTAATGGACACGGACGTCTGGACACTACTATTTTTTGAAAAAGTAAAAATTGTGAGAAAAAAACCGTGGGAAACTAAATTGCTCTTATGTTAAATTATCACATGCCCTGAAACGGTTAATTGGGACAAAAAATCTATACATACTATACGTACTTCATTTTTACATTTTTTCTTAATATTTCTAGGCCTCCTATTCATTTTCCATTAGAAAAATGTGAAAATAAATTGGAAACTTAATTTTAATTATTACTTTATATGTAAAAAAATAATGTTGCACGAGGTGAACACTTTTTAAGTGAAAACTACAATTATCTTTTTTATTTTAAAGTAAAATTCATTATTTTAGCTGCTTCTAGGATAGCATAGGCTGGAGGTCATTTGGTGGTCATTCAACATAATTACAAATTTTTCTATTTTCTTTTGAGTTCATTTCCTAGTAAACATCAGCATCGTGCACGTGAGGACTACGCAATAGTCTATAAAATAACTTTTTCTGTCATTATACATATATTATACTAATTTCTCTCCTACCTCTTTTCAAAATATTAACAAAAAATCCCAACTTAACTCCGAGAACACTGCCTGACAGTCTGATAGAGCAGTCCTCGCGACGGATTAGGTGACAGCGCGGGCAGACGTCGAGTACTATTTCCAAATCTGAATATCTCAGTAAATTTTTAACGAATCGATATGAGATTTTCCACAAAACTTTATTTAACATTGCTGAACAAATCACTCACTGAAAGTTGTTTGAAAGTCGAAGTTACCTAGATACTTTTGACAGGCGAAACCAAGAAAACCCAATTATCCATTGACCTCATTTTCCAATTAAACGTTATTAAACAATAAGCGATTGTTAACTTTTTAATGATTTCCTATGCATCACTAAAGTATTTTAAATATGTCCTGCAAATATGAACTAATTTCAATAATATTTGGCCGAGTTAGAATGATTTAAGTTTTAAAACTTAATTATATCAGGAATAAACTTTTTTGCAATATTTCATTTTTATTATTAAAAATAAACATTTGACACAAAAAACTCTAATAGGAAAGTTTCATTTTCTTATTTTCAGCAATTCTGCATTTTCAAATAATTGAATTTTCGACTTTGAAAATTTCCTTTTTTTAAGACGATCGGACAATACTTTTACGCCTTTTCGAGCGGCGGGCTGGTTCTTGCATCCGGCGGCTCAATTATACTCGATGAATGTTGATAAAAACAATTCGTTTGCAATTTGTTAAATGAACAAATTATTTTATACAGAATGCAACGCGTAACATTTTAAAGAATGTTTCAACAAACAAAATAAGCCATTGTCTATTAAGGTTGTATGCAAAATTAAGATATGTTATAAAGAGGACTAAAAACACCAAATGTCAAATAACTATTGTAAGGAAAATGATTGCGGTTGAAACAATTTTTTTATTAAATATATATTGATGCCTCTTTTAAAATGCATTAAATTAATTGCCGTTATATTTCTTTTGCTTTTATAAGCCATTTTTCAATTTTAGATTATGCCAATGTGTCGATCCCAAAAACCGATTTATTTATTATTTGCTTTATGTGTCGATTCAATAAAATTCGACTCAATCTAAACTTGAATCACTCATCGCGAGTTATAAGTCGAATCGTTCGACTGAATTCTCAGCTGAAAGTCGGTGTCGAAAAATTCCGGTCATGACTCACGTCTAGATTTCGGCTCAGAGTCGAGTCGAATTATTTTGCACACTCTACGTATGGCTTATTGGGATTATGTCATTGTTTGTTTTACTTGAAATTGCGTCTACTTTGATAAAAATCCAGAACATTTTTTTCTAAAATTAATAGGTTCATAAGTACAGATACAATCTTCAGAATTGTCCTACAAACTGCCTGTGTGACATACACGACAAACACGCACAATATGCACGAACGTATATTTTGATTTTGCCTGAGGTACCTCAGAGAAACGCAATAATATTCAAGAATAATCACTGAAAGATGACACTTGCTGGACATGAATCAACGGTAAAACGTGTTACCTAGAAGAATTGAGGTGAGAAGACGAAGACCATCCTCAGGAGCAGCAACTAACACGGATAATTTAGCAAGAGGACCACTCGAACTTGGTGTTAAACTAGCCATATTTAATTTCAAGTAGATATTCTCCAATCGTCAACTGCAATTCCGGGCATGCGAGGGGATAGGTTAGGTCAGGAGTGCAGTCGACTGCGTGGTAGGTCGAGTTCGTACGAGACCAGTAAACCACTTAGACCCGAACTTATCCCGACTCATTGAATGAAGGCACATAAGTGACCTTCCCTCCCGCAGCAATCTCTGATATACCTATCAATTCATGTACCTATCCATACATATGGAACCTATCCATGCATATGTAACCTATCCATGCATATACCGATCTGAAACACCTGCATATGGAATTATAGATATGCATCTCCCTTCCGCATCCGCGAAATTTTAAGTTCAAGATATCATCAAGGTGTATCATACAATAAATTATTTTTGGCCAGAGATGTGTTGTGACGCGGCACTGGAGGTTTTCCACGTATTATTACATAAACGACGTAATACACGTATAAAATCATATATAGTACATATCAAAGATGGTGGACTTATTTCTCCACCTAACATAACCTCCTTTCTTTATTTAATAGTTTAAAGCGTTTCATGTATGCAGATGAATTTGGTACATTTTATATAAGAAAGCAGTTTGTTATGACCATCATAACTACTAACATAATAAACAATCTGATAAAGAAATACAGTTTAGGTACTCCCAGCACTATCCGACTACTAAGAAAAGTCGTCGCTTGCGAGTTCCACTCATCAGTAGAGTTTTTGCATATCGTTCCGTAGCTTACGGTAAACGCTAAAGTCACGTGATGATGTTTCTACGCATGCCCTGCGGTTAGCGTGAGCGTTACCGTTTTCCGCTATCCGACGTTCGTCAGCGTAACGTTTACCGTGAGTTTTCTAACCTCCAATTTGTTGATGTCGAACGTCGGTCAACCAACATTTCGGAAATCTCTGCTTTAAACGACGATTTATGTCGGACGTCGGTCGGACAAAAAACAAACATGTCGAAAGAAAGACTCCGCTTTGTTTGTGAAATGTACTGTACGGCCGTACGGGGCGCAAAAACTCAATGCACGTACCTACGCTATCTGCTAATACGGTCTTAGAGTCACGTGACCTTAGCGTTTACCGTATGCTACGAAACGATATGCAAAAAGTCCCTAATATCTTTGCTACCGTTGAGGGAACGGCACCACCATAGAGGGAAGACAGGTATAGAGGCGACAATGCAGCGGGTTGCTTGATGCACGCTAAGGGGAGCGAGACGGCTGGAAAAGGCAGAGTTACGTTTAGTTTGGGAACCAACTACGCGTGCCGCTAGTGCTACGAAACAGTGCTTTATGCTTAATGTGTGTGAGTGAAGTAAGTGAAGAGAGTGTGCCGTGTACATGAGTCGATCTGCAAAAAATTTAGAACCCTTTTACCTGGACTAGTCTTTCCGAAGTATATTCTGGCTATTCACTTTCTTCCAATATTTTCGTGAATAGAAATATTCACCGATACGTTTTTGACTTGAAACTTTGTATTTTAATATTTTCAGTTAAAATTGTAAAACAAAACAATTTTTTTGAACGTCCCTATTAGAAATTTTTTGATTCTCCCAGACGAATAATACTTTTCTTAGAATGATTAATTATAATAGTCATTATTATTACGATATGTGAGCATTTATGGAATATTATTTGCTTTTAAATGGTAACCATGACAAACACGTGAACTTATTAATAAATACCCAAATAAAAATGTACAAATCATGTCCTTCGCTTACAATATTTTCGTAGAATTCTCACTTTGAGTAATAATTATTTTCTTAAAATTATAATAAAATGAATAGGCATTTTTTACATTATTAGCATTTGTACTTATACATTTTCTACTCGCATACTTATCTTTCTGCACTCGTGAAAAAATCTGAATAATATAGGTACAAATTGAAAATAAAATTATGAATAAAAAACATTTGATCTTTATCGCAGATACGCAGTTGAGCTCTCGGATCCAACAACTCACCCGACTCTCGTACTATTTTACAAAGTACATTTTTCAGTCAATTTTTAATGAATCTATCTCAAATATTCCAGAAATGTTCTTCGAACTATATAGAACAGCTTTCTCGCTGAAGGTTGTTTCAAATCTGAAGTTGCCTCGATACTTTTTGGCTCCGAAAGTAGAAAAATGTGGTTACCGATGGGCCTTAATTTTCAATTGGATATTATTAAACAAATCAGGCATTCGCCGAGTATACCATGTATGTGTACTCAATTTCAAACAGTTTCAATAATATTTGTACGAGTTATGATGATTTATGTTTTAATCACTTATTGAATATTATAAAAAAAAATGCTTTTGCAGTTTTTAATTTTTATTCCCAGAACTAATTTTAGGACACAAGATTTGTAAATAGAATCTGCCTTGTTATTATACAGAAGCCTCTATATTTAAAAAATTAATTTTGTGAATTTGAACATTCTCATTTCTTGAAACCCGGTGGCCAACGCCCCGGGTTTATTAAAAATACAACAATAACAAAATCTTATAATATTAAATAAAAAACTATTTAATTTTGAAATTATTTGTATAATTTGGACGTTTTTATTCGACAAAATTGGTATTAATTAACCTACGCGTAGAGAGAAGAATGTTCTCCAACAGTAAGGGTTATTCTTACAATTCTTTCATTGTTACTGTAAGGGGAAACAATTAGACAAGGTATAAGGCCCCATTAGCGGATTTTCCGATTGATAATTATTGTGACGTAATTAATTTCTGCACGTAATTTATACACGACCCCTAAATAGAAAAATATATACTTCTACCTAAACAAAACAAAAATCTTATTTCCTATACTTTTATACCAATACGGTAACGAAAGTTGCAATTATTATGTAACAAAATAGTTGCTCTTTCTGAATTTTTTATTTTAAAAACGATCAGAACTGAAAAGGGAGAGAATATTCTTATTTCTTAAGACTACAAGATATAACGATTTACTTTATAAATATTAAATACTTTCCAAATAATTTATACGTGGAAAGAATTGAAAATAACGCACATTCCATTTTCATACCTGAAAAGTTCTGAAATTGTTAGAGAGATTCATATGAAAGGAAAATTTATTAACAACTCTCCCGTTTATTTTATAATCTAAGATTTACTATTGCAGAGTGGCAAAAAAGGTTTGAAGCACCCTGCATATAGAAAGGCTAATTGCAGTGTATCAAACATTACCACTAAAAACAATAACTTTCAGTCTAAAAAAATTTCGTCATATTAGTCCAGGCATCTGGTAATTTTTCACCGCGTTAGATATGTTAAGCGCGTTTGTTTTCTATAGCGTTTCATTGAGGGGTCCTGACGAGAATTTTAAAATTTCCAAAAATGACTACGATGCGCCGGAAAAATATTTTTGAAACATTTACCGAAAATTGTATTCACGTAGACTGCTTTCGCAAACTTGAGAAAAATCTCAAAAAGTAAAAAAAACAAAAGAAGAACCTTCTTCCAGTATTAGGCGCAGAGTTATGGGTCTCTAAACTTCTAAAGAACCACGATTTTTTTCAAAAAAGAGACTGAAAACCCTATTCTGAAGTTAATATCTGTAGTTTAGAACCTGTCAATTTTACGAAAAAATATTCTAGATATTAATGAAAGTATTCGCAATTTCGAGTCATTATAAAAAAAAAAAAAAAAAAAACAATGACCGAACCCCAATGGGTCATCATTTATGGCCTCCCAAAGTTGACCGATTTTGACATATTCTTCGGACAAAATTACTCGTGTTCAGTTCTTTCAAAATACTTCGTTTGTGGGTAAATATACGTTA